>JMFS01047749.1:0-20369 GCA_000699545.1 Podiceps cristatus
ATATAAATTTATATACATAAATATAAAGGTGTCGTGATTCACGCAAAACTTGGAAGTCTGCATATAAGCCACTACAAAAGAGATGCTGTGCAGAAAATGTTACTTCTGTAGTAGCTGATGAGATGAAGGATCAAGCTTAGTAAAGGCCCATGACTCTGAAATTCCAGAATGTCTGTTCTACATTAAATCAGAGTGTAGCGGGGAAGCAATTTGCTAGATTATGGTTCTGTGCTGCCTGTGAAAAAATGATAGAAGTCTGTGGACTCTATTACTGAAATGCTTGGTAGGGAGGAAAAGCTGAGTAAACTTTATTGCTGTCAGAAGATTCACAGCCTCAGATATTGGACCCAATAAGCAGCGACGTATGCCTGTACATATGCCTCAGCCTGTCCTGCAGTTTCTGCTCAAAGCAGGAAGCCTCTTCTAAGTTGAGGTGTGCACAAGCTCTTACAGGTATTGTTGCGAGGCAGTATCCAAAGCAGCTGGCTTCCTTTGCAAAGCGGTAATTGCTGGCAGGGAGCAGCTGCTGCTTCTGCTGGTGTTCGACAGCTAAAATAAGCTTGGGGTTGCCTTGTGAAAGCGGTCTCAGCATCCCTGACCCACTTAAAACTTGAAAAGAGGCCACTTAGTAACAGTGGGACTCTCCTGTCAGTGCTCCACTGCAGTTGGGTTTGTGATGGTTTTGTGTGTGTTTGGTAGCTTGAGACTGGGAGAAGCACTGACAAGATAAGGATAATCAAAGGGATTGAAGTAGAGAGGTGCCCTCTTCAAGGCGCTGCTCATCCTCACAATTATGTTTTAACTAGGCAACTTAATAGGGGTTCATGGATGTCTGTTGAATTGACAGATGATGCCTGGAGTTGGAAATGGTGCTGTTTCCAGCAGTCTTGAGCAACCAGTGCAGAGTTTTAAATGCCAGCACTGTAATCTGTTCCATAACTGGGTAATGTCATCTTGAACGTGGCAGATCTCTGTCTTTGTGGTGGGGTTTTTAGGTTTTGGGGTTTTTCTTTTCTTTTTTTTTTTTTTTTTTTTTTGAGTTTGTAATGAGGCAGATGAGGCACAGGCAACAGATACGTGTAGAAAGGACTAAAGGGTAGCATTGTGGCAGGTTTTGAGGGAACCTTTCAGTCCATCCTCTGAGCCTCCAGTTGCTGAATGAGCAGGATTTGGGGCCTAACCAGCTGTGCTGTGTGGAGATACCCCATCTAGGCCTTTCATACAGGTCTGAGAAACTGTCCCCTCTCCCATCCATGCTGGTCTTCTGGATGAGACCAGCAGAAGAGCTGCAGGGAACAGCTAAAATCTATGCAACAGCTGTAGGGTGTGCAAACTTCCCATCAGTCTGCTGCCTTGGCCTTGAGAGGTAGAGGGGACTACAGCAGCAAGATAACAGAGCAACTTGGGTGAAGAAGGGACTAAGGGTTTATATGATAACATACAGATGTAGTTCCTCCTATCTCTGATCTGCCTCTATGCTCAGTCAGTATCACAATTTAATTCACAACTGGAATGGAGAACATGCTTTTTAAATGAGTGCCAAAACATTAGAAGGACTGTGTAAGTAACAGGGCTGTCTCATCCCAGTGAGGAAATGAATCATTTGTTAGGGAAAGCCTACATCAGGTAATCAGATAAACAGAGCAAGAGTTGCCAGCATCTCCTAGGAGAAACTGGATGACAGCAGTACAGGCATGGTGTTTCCATTTGGGAATGTGATGAGAAAGGAGAGCAATTGCATTTGACTCTTTTCTGTGGGGGGCATGATGGCTTTCAAAGGCCATCTACCCTTCTGGTGTCAGACCTGCTGCACAGCTGTGTTTTGGACCCTCTTGTGAGCAAAGAAGGATCAGGGAATTTCCTAAGATGTCTTGTTTAATGTGCATCCAAACCACTCTTGAACACACTTGGTATGCCAGCTAGATTTGCGCTTGTACATGTAGGCACTCAACTTTGCAGGCATGCATGCGGACTAGTGTGTATGCTGCTTGTAATAAGCTGAGGTGTCAGGTGCCACCTCATCTCCCCCTTTGTATACACACTCAGGAAAATAAAGTACTTCCAAGGAGCTGAGGAAAGGTTAAATGACCAATGATCTTTGCCAGTGCCCTTCTTTGTTACAGTTCAATCAATCCATTTGTTCCTAGAAGCATTACTTACAGGTTGGACCCTTCTCTGGCAGAGGCAATTCACAGTATTCTGTGTGCGCTTGTGTACCCATCCTGTGGGAAGTTTTCAAAAGGGTGGAAAAGGTTTTGGCATGACTGCTGTGTGCTTTAATTTCCTCTGCTTCTTTGAGACCCTGCTGAAATGGAGTGTGTATTACTAAGCTTGGTACATGGCAGCAACTGCTCCATCTAAAGAAGTGCTCCTTTGGTTTGGCAGCTGTGGTTGGTGTTTTGAATTGATATGAGGGGAGTATGTGTTTGTCAGGGGGGAATAGTAGTTCTTCTGTGCCCTGAAGATATAAAAGCTGCTTCTGATATTTCTGTTGAATACACATTTTCACAAACGATCTCGCTAGACTTCCCAGATCACTCCTTGGGCTATGTGCTTAGGGATTTAAAAGTATTACTTACTGTGCCTGAAAGGAGATGTTGTTTTATCTGCTCCAGACAGACCCAGTGGGCACTCCGGAGAATTTAACAAAACCAGCTTGTTTACCTCCTGTATGGCTTGCAGTAGTTTGCTCAGCTCTCTAGGAAGCCCTATTCAACCTCATTTAAATGTAGTAAACAAAAAGGGTCTCAAAATTGTGATTCAGCACTGTAACAAGATGCTGAGAGCGCTCCATTCTAAGGAGTGGAAGTGTATGGTTCCTAAGAGCTGGTCTAGAAATAGGATTCCCTGTTTTGAGGAGTGATTGGCCAGGGAAGCAGCTAAGACCCAGACAGCTTAGTCCTGTGTGTCAAATTGAAATGTGCATAAAGATGTGCTTTACATGTTGATGATCCTCACTCACCGAGGAGAGGAGGAAGTATAGCACCACTATTACTCTGCTCACAGAGCTCTGAAGTGTCCAGCTCCCAGTGCTTTGTGTTCCTTTGTGAAAGCAGCTGAGTTGCATGAGCTGGGGGCACTGAGGTCCTTGATGGCCTACTGAGCTTGGCAGTGGGACGTTATGCTTTCCTCTAATGTGTGGGACACCTGGACAAGGTGTCCCATTACTTAAAACATTGTGGAGCATAGAAGGAACCAGTGAAAGAAACCTTTGTAGTGTTGTGAGTGTGGTTCTTATGATTTGGTTTGTTTTTTGTAGATTGGGGGCGAAAATCGCGAGAGTGACTTGTCAGCATTGATGCCAGATACATGTGGAATGGTACAAATGCTTTTTGGGAAGCCTAGTGTGTGACCTGTTTTATGTCAGTAAAACTACATATTTATTAGCACTTGGGAGCTGCTAGGCATGTTCATCACTTATCTTTAGAGAACACCTGATTTATGTCCTGATTTTGCTAATTTTTCCTGTGGTTTTATTGCACAAAAACCAGACATATATAGAAATGAATCAGATGGCTTTGCTGTATGAAGCTATTTCAAGGAGGATAGTGACAAAGAGTACTGAGAGCCAAATCCTCCCTCTGACTGTCTGTAGTGAGTCACTAATTGCACACTGTGTATACTGACTAATAACACATGTTGGCATAATACTGTTGTCCCATGTTGTAATTACAGAAGATAGATGCAGCTATTTCAAAACGACAGCAAGTGCCTACACTCATCGTTGTATGTGGAGGGAAGGGAACCTCAAATTAACTGAGACTGAAAAGAAGGGATTCTTCAAAGGCAACAAGTTGCCTGGGAATCTGAAGGCTAGATTATTTTTTTTTTTTAATATCTAAATTTATTATTTTAACCTCTTCTAGCAAGTGGAGTGGTGTGTTCAGGGTAGTTGTACTTAGCCTGGAAGTTGTCCGTATGCTCCTATGGAACCTGGAAACACAAGAGCTAATGGCAGTCTTGATGATCTGTGGAAGGAATTGGTCATTCCCAACGTGAGTGACTGTGGACCAGTGCTATTACCGTATTTGGGATAAATAGGCAGCAGAGACAAAGAGCAGTTTATAGAAACAGAGCTCTCTCCATAAGGGCCCTGTTTCCCACAGACAGTTAAATGAGTACACAAAGGAGACGTCAGTTTGCTCCTGTTAACTGAATGTGTGTTTAGGTTAATTTTTATTAACCTCACTTTCAAGGGAAGCGTTGAGTGCTATGCCAAGTAACTAACAGTAGTGTTTATAGTGTGATAGGCAAGAGTGATTGTTGTGAGGGCTGCTGGTCCATCTGACCTGTGCTGACCCCCGTGTGGGACTGGGAGACCTACTTCTGCTGTAGGGCTGCAGAACAGGCCAGGGACTGTCTTGAGGTTCTGTGCTGTCACCTGGAGCACCTGGCCATGGCAGGCAGGGCAGGAAACTGCCTGGTGTCCCAAAACAGTTTGCTCAGCCAGCATCTCTGGTAGTAACATCTGCTTTCTCATTTTTGTTTTGTTTTTGAAGATGTGTGTAAAACCAGTTCACTTTATGGTAGAGTTAATTATACCCCAAACAGTGGGTGGTTTTTTTGTCAAGAATTGCGGGGCAGGGTGCGGGGATGTTCTACTAGCTGATACTATACTTCCAAGTAGCAGAGTCCCTTTACTTCACTTTAAAATATTATTTTAAGGTTCCCTTCCTTCCCAAAGTGTTAGCTTGCCTGATAAAGGCTTCAAAATAGTCTTCAGTTGTATTTGCAAAGAATTTGAGTACAGCAGCAGGGTTAGGGCTTTATTTTTTTCATTAGCCTGGAGATCAAATATGGAAGTTTAGAGAAGAGCAAACTCAATTAGATGAAAGATCAGTTTTAAAATTCAGGTTGTTAATATTGTGTTTTTCTGAGATCTCAGTACTAGCAAGTGGAGGTTTGATACATTGCCAAAATCACTGGGAATGTCCTAGATGCGAAAAGGTTAAGCCCTGTGCACCCATTCTAGCAGTACCCAAAACTTGGGACAGTAGTAGTAACCTCTGTTTCCAGTTTGGGCCCATCAGTTTGCTAATGTGCCAGGAAGGAAGACCTGTTGATGAAACAAGTGAGCAGGCTTTGGCTGTGCTCTAGGTCACACTAGGTTTCTGATTCTGACAGGTGTTGCAGGGTTCACGTTAGCAAAGAATAGCGGTGATTTCTAAAGCAGATACTCAGCTACATCAGCCTAATAGGGTTAAGACTGAGATCTGCTAATGGGATCAATAGGATCTTGCATGAACGTAGAAAGAGCTGGATGTGCTGATGAACTCTGACTACCTGTCAGCTGTGTTAAATGTGGAAGGTATTGCAAATGCGTTTTATAGACTATCTCCTTGGGTGGTAAAACTTGTACAGGGCACGATGCCTGATGATGTGTGACAGTAACACACAACTCTGGAAAAAATGTATAAAAGCTTTGCTATCAGGCTTTGCTCCTGAATGCTTTGTACTTTTGTAGGTAATTTTTTATGCTCTGTGTACAATCTCTGTATTTATTTAGGCAGACTAAATGTAAGGAAGGGGCCTTCAGGAAAGAGCCTTCTGACTTTGTGGTTGTGTACGCCCTGCATGAAGATAGCAATTGAAAATCACTCTCTGCTGGCAAATACCTAGCACTTCCAATTCCTTTTCACTCTAGGTTCAGCATAGTTATATAATGTCCTATGACGCTAAGTCTGCTTGGTGAAAACTTAGAGATGAAATATAAATTTTAGGATAACAGACAGGAAAGCAAGAAATCTCCTTTTTGTCATCCTTGTAGTAAGTCACCCTTTCCATGCAGCTATGTTCTTCCTGCCAGTGCATTTCATTGCTTGAATCCTCCTAGAAAGGACATGTTCAGGCCACTCTTTCTTTTTTTTTCTTCTTTCACTGTCATACCAGTGTTGGCCATGCTGCTTGCAGATTAACCTTACTGCTGAGAAGTAGCACTACAAATACTTTTCAGAGCTCACCAACATGTCTAAATTCTTCTTTGTCCGCAAATGCAGATGATATGTCCTTTGATGTCTCCTGGTTTGCTGTGCGCTCCTTTGCATTGGACAGAGACCCCGTCTTGCTGGCCTCCCTGGACCGGAGAGGGATTGTGACGCAGAGCAGGAGAAACGGGAGCAGTGATCTAAGCCTGGAGAGAATCAGCCCGCTGGAATTCCGGCTCCGTGTGCATGGCTGTGAGGACCACGACTTTGGGAACCACTACTGTGTAGTGACCCCGTGGACGCGATCTGCCACTGGCGTGTGGCAGCGGGAACCTGATATTAAAGCCAAACCTATCTTTCTATCTGTGAAAATGGATGGTAAGAGATTGCAACATGTGCTAATCAATTTATTTGTTTGTTTATTGTTAACACCTTGTTATGTCTTTCTGTGTGACAAATATTCCCTATGACTATTTTTAAAGGTGCCTGTGGTAATCTCCTTAGATTTTGTTATCCTTTTCTATTGTTTGTAATTCTGGTTCCAGATTCTGTAGGTGAGGTAGGCCTGAACATATCATAGTCTGGAGTGTTTTCTTCCCTGGTCATCTCTTGGTGGTGTTTTATATAGCTGGCACATCTCTCAATCAAGGCATGGTATTCTCTCCAACTGTTAACCCTTCTGCTGCCTGCAGGATGAAGCTTTGGTGTGCTGAAGTAGTCACGTTGTGGTTAATATCAAAGCTGAGAACAGAAAGTCAGAGCTCTGACTCCTTCCTCCCTCTCCTAACGACAAGACATGCTGCTCCCTGCACTTAATCTCTTGTCTGCTTGAAAGTTGAAAGTGTTAGACTTCATGAGAAGCAAGTTGCACACTAGATGCTACATTCAGCACGTAGCTAAGGAGGAAAGTTAATGTAGGAGGGGTTTTGAACTAGTTGCTTCCCTCTCAATATTTCCAGGAAAGGTCATATGAGGAAGTTCCATAAACCTGAAAGAAATCAGAAGTTTTTTGTTCTCCCTACTGTGCAGATAACTATTATAACCGTACTTTGCAAACTCTTTACAGTGCTTGACTTTGCCTTTTAACTGAGCAGTAAGTGCCCACAAATCAGATTTCTTCTTCAGATACCAACTTTAGAGGTTGATTAGACAGGATTGCTGAGTGGCAGTGAATATACTGTATGAGTAGTTCTAGTCAAGCAAAGCATAAAGGAGTCTATTCCTTGCCATTTGGAAACGTATGACAAAGTGCAGCTGCAGTCTGCCTCTGATGGGGGAACTTTGCAAGGCTTTTGTTTGGAGGAACGGGTAAGGGGATACCTCTTAGAATTAGCTCTACTTTGCTAGCTCACTCCAAGGTTACTCTGGTGCTTCCGGCCTTTCTGAGGCTTTGAAATGGTGGAGGAAGAATTAGGGTGAGGAGGTAAGGGACCAATTTTCTAAGCCTCAGAAGACAGCAATCAAGGAGGAAAATTAGTGTAACTCCCTTCTGAAATAATTAATCTGCCCATGACTGAATAATGTGGGTTTTTCTCCTTTTTAGGCAAGAACAAATTAAGGAGATCTCTGAATTTCTCAATAATATCTAATGACTTTGCCTTCCTCTTTCAGTTCTGAATGCTTTCAAGTATCCCCTGTTGATTGGCATCGGTCTGGCCACTGTCATTGGACTCTTATCCTGCCTCATTGGCTACTGCAGCTCTCGTTGGTGCTGCAAGAAGGAAGTGCAGGAAACAAGACGAGAGCGTCGCCGGCTAATGTCGATGGAGATGGACTAAGCATGGGAGTTGGACGCAGTTGCATTTTGGGAGAGACTCACAGGGCTCTTGGACTGTGCTGAGACACTCACTCACAGGCCCAGACAAGACAGTGCATTTCCTCTCTGATGTCAGCCTGGACCTCAAGCTTCTCCTTGTTACACGCCATGTCCTGTGAGCCTTCAGGCCATATTTAGCGACTCAAAGTTCTCCTTTTCCAGCAGCACTTTCTGCATAGGGATCATGTCCTTTTATTGTGCAAACTTGTTGAGCCTTCTTTCAGCAAGGCCCTGTGACAAAATTCACTAAGATTTTTCTTTGTTTAGTGGGAGATTCCCCTCCTCCCCCCGCTTGGTTTTGAAAAGATGTCCTTGCATGAAAACATGCTGGGCAGGGCAGGGGGTGGGAAAGGGGCTGGTAGAAGTGTCAGACTTTCATTGTATTAACCAATCTACTTTTTCATTCTATCCCCATCACAGCATCTGGTTCCCTGTCTCTGTCCACTTTGGTATCTCTCAGACTTCTCTGTGTTGGATTGAAGGCTGGAGGTTTGTCTGCTGCTGCCTCATGAGGCTGTTCCAGCAAAGAACTGGTTTATGGTTGTCAGCATGCCTTCTCTTCCCTGAGTTTCAAAGTATGTACAGTTAACCCCAAAACATAACTTGCCTGGATGTCTTTGAGACACTTTAAAAAAAACTTCTTAAAAATTATATTTTCAGTGCTCAAAGCTCTTAGCTGTGGTGAATAGGGGCTAACTTAGCAACCCTGAAGAGTCAATCCTCAGACAAACATTTGTTTGTCTACTTTCTCCCCACCCTTCCACCTTCTTTTCTCCCTGCTACAGCTGCTCACGTTGTGCCTGAGACCCTGTTGTTCTTGTGGCAGGGAAGGCACATGGTGTCTAGGGACAAGGCCCGGCCTTCTGCTGGCCTTGGCGGAGAGGTGGGAGACCTTGTCCCACTGGTGGTGGTGTGACTTACGGAAAAGAGATGGATCTTTGTCTGCAGTTGTCCGGCTGATCATGTTTAGAGAAGACTTGTAAACTATGTATTACCAAATGCACACACCAGACTCCAGTGCTGCTTCTGCCCATCACTTGGTGGTGACCTTGAACCTGTGAGCAGAATCTGAGATCTGCAGTAGCTGAAGCGCAGCTCAGGGTAGGAATAGGAGCAAGCCCAAGAGGGCAGCAAGAATCCTGCAGGTTCCAAGGGTCCTGGTCTTGTGCATGGGCCTGTAGCAAGGCTTTCCCCATGGGTTTGAGGCCTATTCCTAGGTGCTATAGTGTAGAAGTCCTGCTTTGGTCTTCCACATACGCTGACCTGGCTCCTGAGTGGGAGCAGCTCCTTTTCCAGGCAGTTCTGTCTTCCCAGCATAGCTGGTATTTTAAGCAATAAAAGTCAAAATAAAGATACTGTGTATAAACAAACAAGGAAGTAGGACTGTACCGCAGTCTGATGTCACAGCCAGGGTTTGGCTTGCATCAAGGGTGAGAAATAGAGTTGAGGCCAGGGCTTGCTCCTTTCCAGATTTTTTTTTAAGATAAAAGATGCTGAAGGAGAGCATTCATGGAAGGCAGTGGCTGTGGTGTGCTGTTGCCAGTCTAGACATTAGTTATGTACTAGACAATCTGTTTCACTAAGAGCTCATCCCACTGCACATTCCAGGGGAGCTGCAGGTCTAGTATCTGTGCTATGAAGGGTTCATTTCACATTTGTGTTTGTGGAACCTTGCACTCAACACTGTAGGTATTCCAAAATCGGGGGGTGTTTTGTGGTAAGTTTTCTTTGTATGTGGGTTGGTTTTTTTTTTCGTGTTGTGTGTGTTTGTGTGGGATTTTTTCCTTTCCTTCCCCTGTCTTGCATTGTGACCTTTGTTCTCAGGCTGACGTGAGGGTGTTTTCTAGTAGGCTGTTCTGCTTCCCACATGCAAACATGCATGCAGTCACATGCATACATATGTATGCATAGAGGTGTCCAATGATTTTTGGAAGCTGAATGTGAGATATCTTCAAAATGGACTTGATTTGCAGAGTTGGGGCTTTCAACTTGTGAAACCTCTTAGTCACACATAGTGTTCCAAAACTGGGACAGCCAGAACCTGTAAGCGTCTGGGAGACTTTGGCCTGAACATTCATAGCAACTTTTCTTTCTGGCCTGATGTTTTCCTTTCTGGAAGAACTCTGAATAGGCCTATGTTGCAGGCAGAGGTAGCTGCCTCTGCTGTGGAACAGGGCAGAAGCAGTCTCTAGCTTCTCCTGTGAAAGCCCAGAAATCTGTAGCAATGCTTTCCAAAGGAAGGGAGTTGAGGAAAGGATTTACTCAGATATCACTTTGATAGCAAGAAGTTTTCTTCCTCTTCTGTCTGTCTGCTGTAGTGAAATCTTGCTTCTTCCTTAGATGTCATGAAACACCATTCTGATGTCTGGGATGCTGGCTGTCCTTCCCACACTGAGCTAGCAGCTGCTTTCCTGCATTAACTTCCACTTTCTTCATGGAAGGCCTGTGGCATTGGGGCACCTTGGGAGGGGAGTAGTAGCGGTGGTGAAGTTCGAAGCACAGCATCAGTCGCTTTCTGTCCTTGCAGACTGACTCTTGGTTTATGTGCTCTTGGTTAAGTTTTCAGAAGAGAGGATCATGACTGTAATGCAATAATTAGGGAATGAATGAGCAGGGAACCGCCAGCTCTTCCCAAGCACACAACATAGCACACTTTCTCCCTGCTGGAAAAGACTCAGGGTTATTTTGGTCAGGGCTTCCTGCTCCTCTAGTGAAAGGTCCCCATGTCCTTAAATGATGCTGACCTTCATGGCCTGTAACAAACAATCTTTGTCACTCCAAGTGAAGCAAGTACGCCACTAGCTTGTACTGCTGCAATCCCTTGGAAGGCAATGCTGCATTCCTTTCCACCCTGTATTTGCTGTAGCTGGAAGGCTAGAAGCTGAGGGGCTAGACTTAACCCTCAGGTTTCCTTCTACTTGTGCCAATTTTGTATTATCCCTGTTTTTTAAAATAGAGTGGGAATCTTATGTCTAATTAAAAAAAAATAGGTTACTTTTCATGTTTTTTATTATTATTATTATTTCCTGTGTGACCAGGATTTGTGTGAGTGGAGGTGTGCGTGCATCTGGTTATGTATTAAACCTGCAGAGTATCAGGAGAGTAAGCTGCCTGAGATGCAGTGCAAGCATCCATGTCCTCCCTGCTGCAACCTGTGGTATTGTCAAAGTATCCTAAGGGCTCACATTGATCTTCCTTTGTTCGCATTGCCACATCTCCTGGCTAAGCTGGTAAGTTCCTCCAGGCACTTGGAGTTTCAATCCAGGACAAGCTTGAACATCATATAGCAGAAGGGCAAGTTATTTTCTTTCTTTTGTTTTAATTTCAAAGTTATAACATAAGGTGTTTGGCACAATTCTGGAATGCAGGTACCGAATAACAATGCTGTGTAAAGTACTTCTTTTTATGTTTAAAATAAAGAGCGAGCCTTTTTGATTATGTCTGTGCTGTGGGTCTGGATGTTTGTGCTACGGGGAGTTCTTTCCTTGTACCTTGCATGTATGCAGACACTATTGTTGAGGCAAGGGTATTAAATGTAAACCTTACAGTCCTGTTTCCAGCACTGCTTACCTTGTAAAATAAGCATCAGCCCTATTTAACAGTAAGTTTGAAATACTTAGCTACATTTGTGTGAAGAATCGGAGAACATAATTGTTTTCTGAGTCTATCTTGTTTCTACCCCATTGTAAGACAGTCTTTCTGTTGGGGGAGTTTCCTTCTGATTACCTAGGGCCAGGAGTTAGTTAGGAGTGTGTGTTTAATATCTACTGTAAAACCTGGTCATTAGATGTTAAGTCTTCCTTGAGCCCTTCCTGAGGCTTCTCACTTCCAAGGTACCAAGAGAAAAATCAGTAGTGTTGTAAATAAACTTCCTGCTTACCTCGTGCCAATGGCTGAATTTAGGATTCCCCCCCAGCAACCATGTAAGGACACCAAGATAGCACAGCAAGGAGGTCACTTGCTTTCCAACCAGTTGCTTGAGGCAGAGGTGGTTTGGGGAGGCCAAAGCAGGCTTTAGCAAGGTGGGTTTGTGTTCGAACCAGTGCATGCTCTGTCCAAGATGGCTGCAGAGCAAGCCAGTAATAGCAAAAGTGTGTACCTTTGGCTTCTCTGCAGATGGTGGTGTTGGAGCTGGCAGGGAAAGATGTCCTCTGTAGACTGTGCTTACAGGAACCTGGGAGGTGGCATCAAGCTGTAATTTCCTAAGGGGTGACAGGGACCATCAGCTAAGAGAGAACGATCATAAATGGTCTCTGATCCCTCAGCAGAGCCTTTGGCAGCTGGGGGTGTTTAACACATACAGGGCCACAAATAATGAGTGGCATGCTTGTGGGACAGCAGCTGTCAGCCTCTAGCTGTGCAGGTTACAGCTTACTGGTAAATTTGGATTAGCTTTATGAAATCCTCTTGCCTCCCCCACCCCCTGGGACGACCTGGATCTTAATACTCTTCTTGTAAGCGTACTAGGATTTTATCATAAAGAAAGCCAAAACCTGAAGTCTGGAGATGAAGGAGGATACTTGGAAGTAACTGACTGAGTGAATGATGGGAGTCTCCAGCATCACCTGCCTGCCATGGGTTCAGCTCAGCTACCTGCCCGTGCAGGTCTCCAGCTTGCCTGGTGTCAGAGGCGGTGTGAAAAGCACTTCTGTGCCAGAGCCTGGGAGTTTAGTTGCTTCTATAGCACCAGGCTCAGGCAACGTACCTGGCTGTGCTTGTTCTACGACTGAGCCTGGTTGGGCTGTGGTGGCTCTGGCTAACTGTTGTGCTCGGGTCAGGGCCTCTCCTAAAGCCTCCCCTGGGCTGAAGCTGGCTGGTGTCAAGTAGCGTGTATGAGAAGACCTGCCTCTTCTTTTTTTGTTATGTGAAGGTGACAAATCTTGCAAATATTCCAAGGAAATGTATAGCTTTTGCCTTTTCAGTTGGATTTTCTACATTTTGCAGGGGGCTGAGGTCTGCACAGCAGGTATCAGGACAGATGGTGTTTCAAGAAAGTCTTTAGCAACTGATTCAAGCTGTGGAACGTGCTAACTGAAGAAAAAGCCACTGTTCATTCTTGTGCAAGGTAAACACACCTTAAATAGAGTACGTAGCCTTCTATCAGACAGCCCTTTGCCAAGGATCTCCTTCCGTTACTGAGGAAAACAGCATAAGGCTGTAGCCAGCAGATGATTGATATGGAGAGCTCCAGGGGAATGCCTAGGTTATTGAGGAAGCCAGGTTCTGTGGGTTTCCAGGTTCCTCAGAAGAGCTGCCACAAAGACAAGTTGTTCTCCTCTCCCTGGCAGCTGAGTTGCATTCCAGGAAGTGCCAGAAGTCTAAGTGCATGTCTGCTTCCACCTCTGCCAAGGGGGTAGGAAGGCAGGACTTTCCAAAGCAGACTTTGTGAAAGCAAGTTAGGTAGTATATCATACTTTGTTTGCGTGGGATTTTATAAACTCCAGCATGTACTGGGTCTTAGCCTAGGCCACGGATTTAGTCTGAGTACACCTCTGCTGGCTTCAGAAGTGCGTGATGAAGCTGCAGATAGATGGACTTGAGGTTCTGCTTCTTGTTGGCAACATAACCTGGCTCATGCCCTCTGGTTCCCTGTTTGCATGATCCTGCTGATGATTTGGCATATTTGGCAGATGGCAAGGAGTTTCAAAGATACCAAGTTCCCAAATGCTTTTTAAAGAGTGGGGCTAGAGAAGGGGGAATGCTTCCAGAGCTGCTCCAGCAGAGCTAGCAGTATGAACATAGCATTACTGGCTATCCAAGAGGACAGGACTGCTGCTGCTTTTGTGGCTCTTTTGGCCTCTGTGCTGATCTCAGCTCTGCAAAGGCCCATGGTGTGCAGCGGCTGGGATGCTAGGGCTGTGGTAAACAGGGAAAATGTCCATGCTGCTTCGGATCTGCCTGGATATATGAAAGTTGTACGTGGCTATAGCCAAATGCAGGTTCTGAATGCCAATACGGTAGTACTAACCTCCCCCTTGGTGTTAGGTACATCCTCTTTCTTTCGATCCCCAGCCTTGTTTGCTCATTTCCGTCATGTTTTGTTCCCTCTGTCTTCTCTTTTAATCTCCTCTTTTTTCCTTCAGGAGTCTCTTCTTGCCATCTAGACCGAGGTTTGTGCTGATCTCTCTGGGGCAGAGTGGGGGTGTATTGTTGTGGTGTCTGTCCTTGGGTCATCTGCTGAGGGCTCAAGCCGCAAAGCTCCAGCCCAGTGCCCACTACAGCTCATCTGCAAGGCTGGCATCATGCACACAAATGTTTTGTAGGCTCTTTCCTCATGAGGACTCTAGACATTATACAAGGAAACTAAGCATCTCTGGTGGGGAAACATCTCCAAAGAGACATTCAGATTCCCTTTGCCAAAGTAGAAGGGACAGATTTTCTTTCTAAGATGGTTTTGGCCTCCTTTCTGGCAGGCGGCTGCTTGCTATCAAAACACAAGTGCTGCTCAGTGTCTGTGAGTTCCAGAGAAGTGACCACTGTACTGAACGTTGTACCTAATATTGAAGCAAAGTCATTTCTCAAGGTAACCATGATAGAATTAATCTCTTAACACCCAGGCTAGCTACCCTGGACTTAAGAAACGGTTACCTAAACAACGCAATTTATCTGACCTACTTGAGACATGCATTTTTAGAATAAGAACCTGAAGGTATCCATTTCTCACCATGAGCTGTAAAGGAAAGTGCAGCTCACCGAAGACATGAGAATTAGACAACATAAATGGATAAAAGTATTGGCCAAGCACGCAGGGGCAGGAAGAAATGAGGTAATGGCAGCTCCCTCTAGTGATGGGAGGGAGAAAGCCACAGCAAAGGCAAGGAGGGAGAAAGCAACAGCAGATCGCTGTAGTCACCATTCAACCAAGAGACAGATGATGGGTCCTCAAGAAGCATTAACAGCCATTTTTGCATAACTTATGTTTTTGTGAAAACAGTTCCAGGATGGATTTTAATGTCGATTTTTGTTACTTGTGTAACATCTCTGCCTTTGCATAAGAATAGTCCTTGGACGACAGTTACCAGGATGAATCCAATCCTCTCTTACTGTGGTTTATATCCTTGTGCAGGCTCCTAGTCTTCAGCCATGCAGCTTTTCTGCCGTGTGACTACTGGAGTCAACCGAATCCCATGCCGAGGTCCCTGCTGTGTTACCCAGTGTCCAGTCCTTCTGAAGCTGTCTCTTCTAGTAGCCGGATCAATAGTGAGTCACCAGGCTTGTTGAAGTATTTATTTAGAGCAAAAACATTGCCATAAGGTGAGTCTTCTAGCAATTAAAAGGATAACATATCTGTCTCTTTTATCAGGTGTTTGGCCTTCTTCCACAGGGCCAGACCTTGCCAGCTGTTTTCTGTCACCTCTTCCCCACCTCAGCCCGTTGCTGTGGGCCACCAAGCATAGCCTCTTCCCTAGCTCAGACATGTCCATCTCTGATGTTTCAGGGAGAGCCTCTTCAGAAGCTGAGTTCTGAATGCCCAGCCTGGCAGAAGTATACATTTTCTTTAGAAATAAGATGTTAAGGTCCTTTTGAAGCTGTTGGCTTTTCCTGTAGCCTTTCAGGTGTGTACTGAAATGTCCTTGCCTGGTGCCATTATCATTGCACTCTCTTCTGTCTCCCACAGTCCCCTGCATTCATCCAGAAAGGTCTTTTGTAAGTCGCTATTCATTAAATTCCCCTTTCCCGATCTGATGGTATACAGTGTTAACAGGATGGCTCTCAGGAGCCTTGGGCATGGTGTTCCTGTGTTTAAACCCTCCTTTACCTTGTGTCAGTGGTGGCAGCAGCATGTCACCTGAGTATCGCCTCTTCCCAATTTCACTGAGACCCACGTTTCAGTGGCTAGAGATGTTCTCCAAGTGTCTGGGAATAGCAGGGGAGGCTCTCCTAGGTGGAAGGTGTCAGGCAAAAGTAAGGTAACTGCTGCTGTGTTGTACCACCGGGTGCCTCCTTTACCAAGCCCTTCAGTGGCAACACAGAAGGAGGAGTTGCTTTCACACTGAGACTGACAATCCAAGCAAAAAGATGTGAGACCTAGTTTGTACTTTTGCAACTCTTCCTGACGTCTATGCTTAAACAAAGCTGTGCATGCCGCAGGCTTTCCCTGGAGTTCACTGTGGCTCCTGCCTTTTGTTTGAAGGAAATTTGTTTGACTTTGCATAAATATAACTTAGCCGTTCTGACTGTAGCCAAAGCATCCTCCTTTAGTGCAAAGGGAGGATACCAGCAGCAACAGCATCAGTACTGCCTACACCACGTTCTGCTGTTCTGCTCTTGGGATACCTGTGTGGCAATGAGGGCAACATGGGGTGGCGTTGTCCAGAGTGCTCTACCCAAACCAATGCTGAGGAGGGTGAAAAGGTGGCATATAGGAACAGAACATCTACTGCATGGTTGGGTACAGCTGTCTGGTAGCTAAATGCATCCAGACCACTAAACAGCATGTTAAATGATACATTTTAAGTTAAGGCCCCACTCTGGCAACCCCTCAGGCCCCAAGCTGAGTTTCTTTGGACACCCGAGTATGCGTACTTGGAGAGAAGCTTCATATTCACAGATGAAGGATGCTTTAGGTGCTTCAAGAGGAACTGAAGTTGGCAGTTCTGGGATTTTAAAATGGGCCACTCTGGCTCTATTTGATTGTGTGAAACCACTGCTTGTCGTGTGATCTCAGAGGAGTGGGAAAGAGGGAGTTGTTTTGAGTAGATGAGCGAAGGCTTTGATGCTAGGTGAGCCGTAAATGTAGTTCTGCTATTGCTACCTTGCTTTATCACTTGCTGTGTGTCACTCCTGTGTTCTTCTTAGTGCCAGGATGGCTGCACTCTGCCTGTGTTTAGAGCCTTAGTGTCCTGAGTGGTAAGGATGGGACTTTGTCTACATAAGTGGTGGCATTTCCCTGGGTAGCCCTTGTGCTGCTCTATTGAACCTACAGCCTCTCCCTCTTCAGCCCCAGCCTCGCAGTTGCCTGCCAACAGCTCCCAGATGCTGCACTTGCTGCAGTGGGTTCAGAGTGGGGATAAATCCATGTGCTTTTGGATTCACACGCTGCCGTCAGAGGGAGGCACCTGCTTTCTGAAGGGCCCTGGAAGATCCTGTGCCTCTAGGACTGGGAAACGTATTTTGTGCACCTTCCCCTCAGGTCTGTTAGGAGAGCACCTCCCTACTGCAGCCAGTGGTGCAGTGAGTTTTGGCAGCTGGAGTTGTAATTTTTCCCAGCTTAGATGTATTTAACAATTGGCTGCAGCAGTGGCTGTTTAATTCCCTTGCTAACATTTCCAGGGCAGCTATTTAATTTTTTTTTAAACCCTCTTGCTTCTGGAAATCCTGTAATCGAATCCAAGCACTGTCAATCTAATTAGTTTTGAAGTGCAGCTTCTCCATAACTTAGAGACCTAAATAAGCAGCTTAATATTAAAACCTAGCTTCTCTCCCAACGTGTAATACTGTTCTGTATTTCCCCCACAGAAGCTCCTACTGATCAACAGCCTGCTGTGCTTGCTCTCCCTCTTACCTCCTTTCTTCCACAGTCTCTGCCCTGGCTGTGTCCATTGGGAACCCAAACGACCAGCCGCAACCCTGCTGCTGCTTGCTTAAAAGATGCTGATGCTGCTTCGAACGCCAGCGCAGAGAGGTGCAGGGGTGGTGCGTAGCAGCTCCTGGTGCCACGCAGGAGCCAGGCTGAGCAGGGGGGCTGCGCTTGCCACCTGCTCGGTGGTGTGATCAGACCCCACGTGTGCTGTGGTGGGGGAATGCTGGGATTTCCGGAGGGCAGGCTGCGCCGCCTCGGAACCAAGCCCCACAGCCAGAGGAGTGTGGCCTGATGCAGCGTGGGAAAGGGCAGGTGCTGAGCAATGCCTCTTTGCCGAGGTGCTGCACCACCAGCTCTTCCCTGGGGTGCTGAGAGGAGCTGGCAGGCAGGAGATGAATTGGCTCCCAGGGTGCAGCATCCCTTCTGGTCCCCAGCGGCACCTTGTGCCCCAATCTGAGCTTTCTGCCACCTGCAGCGAAGGGGAGATGTCCAGTAGATTTATGTCAGAAATGCAGCATTGGCCCAAATTACAAAGGCTGGTGGAGCTATAGCTACAGAGGAGTGAGGCTTTTCAGCCCTTTTGTGTGGATAAAAGATTTTTTTTTTTTAAAAAAAAAAAAGGGCAGTGGCAGGACTAAAGAGCACTTTTTATTAGGATAAGATATAAGGCATGTGGTTCAGGCTCTGCTTATGTCCTGCTGGCAGAACAGATTCAGAACAAGTGTGTTTGCCTGCTGCTGTGGCAGTAAAGCAGGAATAACCCATCCCCCTTTCCTGAAGGATTTCAGTGTCTCTGTAGTGTCCTGGCCAATCTTGTTCGTGTTTGACTTTTGCAGCAGAAATGATGGTGCAAATGTGAGCAGACACCGCTTCACCAAAGTAAGCTGTGGGTGTTCTCCTCCTAGGCCAGCCCTGTCCGCTCACTACTGAGAGCGGTTGGAGTCCTAGAAAGATGCATTTGCACAGGCCAGGTGTTTCTCTGCTTCCCAGCCTGTTCTGCTCTTAGATTTCAATTATTTTTTTTATTTGTTTCAGTTCCTGTACCAACGATATTGTGATTGTTTTGCACTGAAAAACACAACAGCCTTTCTGTGCTGCCGTGGGTTTTGCTCGTGAAGACCCTGTCCTTGCTGTGCGTTGGAGCAGTGTCCCACAAGGGCCCAGGGCGCTCAGGGTTTGAGTAACAGGAGCAATCCTCCCCACCACATGAGAAAAGGTTGCTATTTTCTTTACATGTGCTAAGCTTCCCCCTGTTGTTGTGGCTGTCTGGTTTCCTAGGACTGGTGAGTGGTTTGGTTCCGGGGAGATCTTTATCTACCAAGATGTTGCTTGGCTCCAACAAGCCAAAGTGGAAGCCCATGTAGCTGCGAGGAAAGCTCCCAGCAGAGTGAGCTGGAGGATTTGGGCATTTGTGCTCCATCAGGAGGTTTCTGCCCACGAGAGTGTGCCCCGGGGATCGGGGTTGAGCCGACCGGCCTTGGGGAAACCAGGCAGCCGGCCAGCTCCCGCTCCGTCATTGGGGGAAGTAACCAGCTGCCTTTGATGTCTGAGCTGGGCTGAGAAAACCTGACAGCAGACTTCAAAGTCTGTTATGCCAGCTCCCCTGATAATCTGTAGGCTTCTGGCGTGTCCCCCAAGACTGGCAGATTATCCTGGCTAATGCTGCGCTCTTCCCTGCATCCTCCCACCCTGCATGGTCCAGCCCCTCGCTTTCAAGGCTTCAACCTCCAACCCTCCCTCTCCTCCTGCCCCTCCCCAGTCACTGTGGGGATGTGGCAATGGCATGTCTGGGCAGGAGAGATGCTTCCTGAGATCTCTGAAGCAAAGGCAGAGGAGGCATTTTTGGAAAGCTTGCCTATAGCCTGCACCCCTGGGCTGTATTCCCCCTCCTGATTTCGGTCGCAAAAGCAGCCTGAAATGCAGGTTTTTTGTGGCTGCCCTTTGTAAGGCACCAAGGTGTTTACAGCCAAGCAGGCACTGTGTGCCTTTCCTCTCCAAAAAGCCTTTGATGAGCAGGGCTCCCATCCATGCTGCTCCAGGGCAGGTCACACAAGCTGGAAGGTGAGGAGGGGCTGGGAGGAGAGAGCTGCATTGTCTTTGTCCCCTTCAGCCTCTCTACTGGGACCTTGCTGCCTCAAATTAGTCTCTAGCTCCTTCGCTACCTGTGCTAGGGTGCTCATCTGTGTGAGCAGAGATGTGGAGGGCAGGTCATTGCTGCGGGCTGGTTCAGATGGGGGTAAGGAGATGATAGAGCCACGGGGCTGAGCAGAGGCCCCAGAGATTGTGTTCCTCCCAGAGCAGTTTGCTTTCACCTGGGATGTTGCACAACACTGCCAAAAACTCATGGGGGAACCCTCCCCTTTAAGAGCTGGGTCTTTTTCTTCCAGAGCGAGCAACCTTGGTTGTAGCTGAAAACCCTTCCTATGCAAAGCCAGATTTGTCCAAGATGTGCTTTGAGGTTTCCTTTGGAAGGTGGGGTTTGGTGTAACTTCCAGAAGGTGGGGTAGGCTGTGCCCTCTGCTGCAGTGGGTGGAAGCCAGCAAAGAATGTGATGGCTGTGGGCAAAGGAAACCACAGCTGCCCTAGCCCCAGGCACCCAAATGGGATGAGGGAGCTCATGGGGGCCATGTAGCCAGACAGAGAATCTGGAGTGCAGCCTCTCCCCTATGCTTGCCTAATTGCTTTTGGGTCTCAGCAGTCCATTCCCCCTAAAAACCAACACTGACTGTGGGGTTGCCTCCTTCATCCTCAACAGCTTCCTCCATAGCATTTCTGCCCAGCTGTGGGAGCGATCCTGCCTTATCCCCCTGTCTCCCTAGGCTCCTTGCAGTGTGCAAGGGGAGGTCAGCATTTGTCTGTCCAAGAAGTTTTCAAGTCACCATGGATGTTGCTGATTGCTGCTGTGCTCTTTTAGGTAGAGTCTCGCTTCACCTTGGCTGCACTGGGCTTGGTAGAACTTTCCATGTTGCATTTTTGGTGGTGTTTTTCTAGAAAGCTTTGGCCCAAAGTTGCTGAGCAGCATCCAAAAAGGATGCCTGCAAAAGGGATCCAGGGAGGAAGGAGAATGGGGACAGAGGCATGCAGTTAAAGATGGTGTTGTGGTTTA
>JMFS01047750.1:0-12324 GCA_000699545.1 Podiceps cristatus
AATTCTATGATTCTATGATTCTATGAAATTTATAAAATTGGTAACATTAGTAATTTTCCTAAAGAATATCAAACCAACAGCCATTGATTTGTTGAAGTCTATTTGTATATAATTGTAGACAATCTACAGAAACCTTTTAAACTCAACTAAAAATAGCTTTCTCTTACAGTTTCAGACAGTGATGATTTCCTTGTCTTTTCTATTATTTCATTCAGAAGGTTGAAACTATAAGGTAGATTTTTTACCAACTTTCCCACTTGCTTTCAGGCTGCCGTGTTTCAAGTTGAAATAGCCTATATATAAAATGCAGAAAACAAAAGATAAAACATGAAGAATGTTTATTTCTGTATGCAGAGTCACCTGCATATGTAGTTTCACATATCAGAAATATGTTTATAACTTCTATAGGGTAGTTTTCCAACTGTAGGAGATATAAACCAATGAAAGATGATTGAGATTGCTTTTTGTAGTATTTTCTATTTACTATTAATCTGTTTGTGATTCTGAAAGTCTTGTTCCAAAGCCTATTAAAATAAGTGACAGACTTCCACAGGTTTTGGATCCATCCTTAAATAACTAATAATATTGATGATGTATTTTCACTTGAAAGCATGAAGTTGGCACAGTATTTTTTGTTTCTCATATGGGTAAAGTAGTTGACTGAGTATTACAGTTTGTCTAAGCCAACTCAATTTTAATACAGAAATGAAATTTGTGACTTACAGCTCCTCCAAGGCTGGTACATTTCTGTTGCTCAGCACTGGCCAAAATCTGTCTTGATTTACAGTCTATGAATTCACAGTAAAATACTGAGATTTTACTGTGTTTATGTCAAGGCAGAATATCCTAAAGTTTATTTATGTGTTTTCTCAAAGACCAGTTTCCATTCATACATGGACAACCACACATGAATTTTCTAGAAAACAATGATAATTTGCTAACAATTTGACAATAATTTTGCATTTTCACTACCTTCTAGGCTCTAAAGCACAACCTTAGAACATCAATAATTTTCATAATCCATAGAGACTATAAAAACCTCTACAGAATGTTGCCCTCCATTGCAGATTATTTGCCAGAGAAGCAGTGATAGTAACTTCACAAATGCTTGTTTTCAATATACAGAATGCAAAAGTACATTTGAAATCAGTGGAATTAGATGTCTACAGGCCTTTTGAAAATCCTTTTAAAGTATCCTAGCAGCAATTTTGCACATCAGAAAAACCTGAAAATCTTGCAGCATGGCATCAGACAAATATAAAAACTCTAGTGAGATGTGAGATGTCTACTGAGATGTATAGTAACATCTGTCAGTGCAAGGTGCCTAGTTCACAGCTTGCTGAAAAAGCAAATTCTACAGCTATGAAAAAGAGTTTTGTGAACTGGGAAAAGAAGTTAATACCCCATAAATTTTAACAGAGCCAAAATTCCTCAATATTTAGCTGCAGATGATGCATTCCAGCAATCTGGAGGGCTGCTGTTTCACAATATCCTGCTTGGTAGCCTGTGAAAGAGTCTGAGAGCTTTGGGGCTGGGGGTCCAACAGGCTTTCTTGTTTGGGACAGGATGGAGCTCCTAAGAACCTGAATGTAGAGGTGCATGCTCTTTCTTTAGTCAGACAGCAATCTTCTGAAGAAACAGTGATTTTAGCTGTCATGTTTGATCCTCTGTATTCAGAGAGCTCAAAAGCTGAGGAATCTGAAGTCTCTGAAGGTTTTTTGGGTCTCGTGGTGGCTGCTGAGGAAGCAGGCACTCAGGCATGAAACCAGGCAAGTATCCATCAAAAAAGTAATGTGAATGAAAGATGCCAGTACAACAATTTGTTACAGAAAATTTCTGACCAGATCGGGTGTCATTTACAGATTCTTGGTATGAATTAAAAGCACAGTCATAAATAGTCTGCCTGCACTGATGTATAAAATTATTAGGCACTAGAAATTCAATTGCTCAAATTTGGTCATGAAAGAGAAAAAAGACTATGCAGAAATGCATTTCTGGTCCATCTCATCTCACTGTCTAACTTTGTTACATTTATGTGATCATGAAGAAAACCATATCCTGCCACTCTCCAAGCATACAGTGTGGTAATTCTGAAAGCTGAAATGGAAGAATAGGGAAACCAAGACTCTCCCAAGTAAATTTCCTCAAGGTGTTTGGTAACATTTCAAGCTGCTTGAATTATTTTCATGATGTTCAGTCTGTAATTGAAAATATTTGCAGTTATGTTTAAACACTGTGGAAAGACCAGACGTCACTAAGAGTGTCTTGGTAATATATGATAGTACAATCATCTGGGAGGTGGGAGCTAGGGCATTGACCTTGTGAAAAAAATTAGGGCAAAGAGCTGAATTAATAATTCAATCCAAGCAAGCCATGCTAATTCCTAACCTTAATGTTCAGAAAAGTCTTGGGGTTAATCTTCTTTTATGTGATTAATTTTTGGCACATAGTACAAGAAAATGACTTCTGCACTTACTAAAGAGGTAGTTATCTTTGACATCTATTTTTAAGATGGGAGGAATTGCACTTCATTGTCCATAGGGCCACAAGAAACATACATGTTTATGTTAGATTCCTACAGTTAGGTGAAATTCATCCTATCTTTTAAAAAAGAGTACCTTGTAAACAAGATTGCAGTCATTTTTATTCACCAAGTTATGAATATCTTTCATTACTGGTTCTTGAAGTAATAGTAGTAGGTCTGTTTTCTCTAAGCTGTATATATAGATATATATTCCTTTAAAATCACCCTTAAATGGAGTTGAAAACAACAAATAATTAGAGAAGTTCTCTTCCTCTCTGTACCCTAAAGCTATGTATTGATCTTCATTTCTCTATTGTGGACAAAAGTTTTAAATGAACCTC
The DNA here is from genome assembly GCA_000699545.1 of Podiceps cristatus. Lineage (NCBI taxonomy): Eukaryota > Metazoa > Chordata > Aves > Podicipediformes > Podicipedidae > Podiceps > Podiceps cristatus. The sequence continues at coordinate 2,866 of JMFS01047750.1, forward strand.
ATGTCATCTATGACAAGTTAAACTTCAGATGTTAAGCATGGCTCCAGTTATCAAAGCAGCATGTAGATGTTGGTGAGTTACCAGTTCCTAGGTGTGTTTCTCAAAATAACTGTCCATCAGAGAGCTTTGATATTATCAAGAAATAATGTCTGAAGTTTATGACACCACTACATTTCCATCTGTCCCCAAAACTGATGGTGGCACGTGTGTCTCTCCATGTGCCATTTTGTAACGAACCAAAGTTTAGAACCATAAATCATTCTGTTGCCGCAGTAGTGACAGGTGCAGGATAACAGATGCAGTCTCCAGTATATTAAGAGAATGCCATGATTTATTTGCATTAAGGCGGTCTGGGGTTAGCAATCTGCTTGAAACTAGATAACCATATGGTGCATGGCTGCTAGATGAGAATATTTGCCTGTAATAATGTACTGTATTAAAATGCAAGCTCCAATATTTAGCCTTGGAAAGTGTCTCTTGACACCCGTGTCAGCTCCTTGAGATGCCTGAAGACTACATTATGTGAGCTGAAGTGCAGAATGTCACTAATCTTGTGACAGCAAGCTTGGCAGCTGGGTGCAAGTGTCCAATAGAGTGAAGTGTTTAAACATGCAAATTTTCCCACTGCTCTCTAAGTTAGGCAGGTACCTAACAACCTAACTGAATGAGGATCTACAGAAGGAAATTTTCTGATGAAGCATTAATTGTCGTACTTCTCAATTGTTAGTAAAACCAATGATGCTGAACATATGGGCAAAGGCAGAACAGCTCTGTGATCAAGAATATAGAAACAAAAATTACTAGAACTGAGGCGCACATGAAAACATCAGAGAGACTGATGCGTTCAGGTCAGGGAGAGAGTGTCATCTCCATTACACGTTTCTGATCTCAAAGGTATGAGAAGTTTAAGAACATATTGTCAGGGAACAGCAAGGGCTGGCGGTTCCCAGAGAGAGTAGAAGGGGTGAATGGAGGCCTCAGGCAAGGCCGGTCAGGGCAATTAAGGCTTATTAGTGCCCTCAGGGCCCTGACGCATATTTTGATGGAAAAAGAAACCAGAGACAATGAAAAAATGGAGAACGAGAAAAATTTCAGCTTGCGTTTACTGAATGTGAATTTCATGTGAACAGCCTGACATCCTTCTTTGCTAACTTATATTCTAGACGAAAGAAATGACATATTGATGTCATCTCTCTGGCCTACCATGCCATATGGGAAATTGGAGAAGATGCAAATTAGCAGAAGGAATTTCAGGTGAATGAGGAATTAAGGAGAGAGAGCAGTAGGTACTTTTGAAGATGAATGTACTGTGTTGAGGAAAATCAGGAGTGGAGTTCCTCAAGGAGTAGCCTAGTGACTGATTTCTTAAATATTTTCACATCATTTTAGGATTAAATGTGGAAACATGCTGACAAAACTTGTTTATGGCACTGTGTTATGGGAAGTGATTAATATAGAGGAAGTTCAGGGTATCACACAAGAAAAACAGATGATCTCTAGATTCAAAGTACTGGAAATAGGAAAAAAATCAACAGCATAAAATGTCAAATCATGAATGTAAGGAATAAGAGAGAATTTTTGCGGTCACTCAAGAGGACATGTCTTGAAAACAACGGAGAAAAAGGATTTCAGCAGACTACTTTTTCACAAAAATATTATGAGCAATCAAAGAAATGCAGCTACAAAAATGTTGCATTTACAGTATGCTTAGTAGATAAAGTACCATATAAAGATGCCATTGTGTAGGGTAGTGTCCTAACAGTTGCATGGACTGCTCTTCAAGGAATTTCTCTCTCTTCCTCTCAACCATAGCAGGAAATTAGATGTCTGAATTAGATTTGTACTTTCTAGATGGGTAAAACAAGTGAAATAAGTCACTCCTACTAATTAGCTGGGAATCAAGAATGTTTCATTTGCATCAATTGTATAAAAAAACAGTGGCAGAGCCTGACCGGGCACTCCTCCACGCATCTTCCAGCAGCTTTCCTCCTCTGCTTTCAGCAAGTTCCTAGATTTGGTGAAATTAAAGAAGCTGACCTCACAATGGCCTAATTTTTGGACCTACTTATTCATAAAGATTTCTTGTCAACAAGCTGGATCTAAGAAAAAAATGCCCATACTTATAGAACATAGAGTAGAAACATAGAATTGTTTAGGTTGGAAAAGACCTATCCAGTCCAACAGTTAACCCAGCACTGCCAAGGCCACCACTAAACCATGTCTCTAAGTGCCACATCTACACGTCTTTTAAATCCTCCAGGGATGGTGAATCCATGACTTCCCCAGGTAGCCTGTTCCAGGGCTTGACAACATTCAGCACTTTAAACACAGGGGTTGTGTGGTTTGAATTAACTTCTGGTAGTCAAAAGGCTCACTGCCTCACCCCTTGGCATGGAAACAGATGTGTCTTACTTTAGCTTATTAAATTACACGGCTTTTTTATACAAATCCCTTCTCATCTGTAGAGGCAAAGCACTTTGCAGGCAGCAGTGAGAACCTGGTATCAATGCTCTTTTTACCACAGATAAAGAAACTAAGGCACAGAGGTGGAATATCTTGCCCAAAACCACAGAAGAGGGACTCACACAGACAGGAATAGACCTCGGCAGTCTTGAATCATGGTACAGTGCCTTGTCTACTGGTGCATGCTGCCTCCCACAGTAGTCTTGGTAAAATATAGCAGGATCTTGAGGTGATATTAAAAATGCCAAGATTGCAGATTTACAAGTATACATGATAAAGACTTCCACCCTATTTTTCATCACCTGAAGATGCTATAAGGAATTATTCTGAAACCTTACGCTTAAAGGGTTATGAGTAATAAAATGGTTTGCAGAGATGACCAGTAGCACTCCTGACAGAATAACTATCCTGGTATTCTTGTAGGTATTCTTCCAGGCTGTTAGGTGAAAGCAAGAGAGGCAGATAGTTGTTTGAAAGAAGAAATGCTTGGCTCAGAGAGAAAGATACAACATTTTGTGGATGAGAATTTTTAAATGCAAAAAGAACAGACAAGCAGAAACAAGACCTTTTAGGCTCGTTAGGCATTAATTCAGAGGATATTGTTACAAACCTAAAAGTGGAAACCCTAGCAGCAATAAATCACTGAAATAACTGATTGCTCTACTGTTTTATCCAATAACATCCACATGGATGTTTTACAGAGAGTGTGTCTGGATATGACTGATGATACAGAGAACAGAGGGACATAAGCTGTTGTGGGAATGGCCCTTTTCAAGGAAAGACTAAAAAACCCACAAATTTAAGAAAGGGGAAAAGAGAAGAGGAAATGGGAAAGGAAAAAAAATGAGAAAAGGGATATGAGAAAGGGAAAGGGAAAGGGGAAATTGCCGTGGCAGCTAGCTGGCAGGTGAAGCCGTGGTGGTGGGCATTCCTAGACAGGCTTCCTCTCCAGTGCAGCTGGTGATCCTCCCCAGATACTCTTCCTACAGTAACTATATGGTGTCACCCCAATGCCCTCCACCTCTTTATAAGTCACGCTTACTCATTACATTAAGCATACTGCTCAGAACATGTTTTGCTTGCACACACATTGCCTGTGCTCACTGACTCCCCAGCTTTTTGCAAATGTATTACTGGGCAATGCTTGTTGGCTACCTAAAACACTGCTGTCTCCTATTGGCAGCTACTAGGCAAAAACAAAGGGTGAAGAGGGAGAGAAAGCCAAAAAGGGTGGCTCACACAGTGGTGACAAATGCTTCTCATGAGAAATCCAATGCAAAAGCCGTGGCTGTGGTCCAGAACTGGGAGTGCAAAGCTGGGAGGATCACAGCACTTTGGATAGAGGGGGACAAAACTCTGCCCCAGCACCCTCGGGGTATAAATGTGCACAGCTGCACGGAACAGCGAGCCGCAGACCGCGGGGTTACAAGGGAAAAGCAGCAGAGGTGCAAATGGGAAGCTCTTGGCATCGCACAAGTTGTGGACTCCTCTGATCGGGGCTGCAGCAGGGCAGTAAACCCCCTCGGACCTTCCAGGGAGGCAGCTGATTTCTGCAGACAGGGAGAGACCTGGGGTGCTTTCCCTAACTCCAACTCCTGAGCACCAAGAGAGGACTTCCCAACAACCTCCCCTCTCTCTGCCTGTCACCCTTCCCATCCATCTTGGCTGTTGGAAAACCATTCCTCCTCCTACATCCACCCTCAGAGGCACTGACAGTTTGCTTTCTATCTCATGGAAGAGCTTTTCATGTCAGTATGTACTCAAAACTTTGTGACTAAGGAATGCCTTCTTCTGTGTCTTGTGATGGGAGCAAAACCAGGGCTTACGTTCTGCAGTCACTGTTGTTATGTCCTGACAGAGCTGGGAAAGCTACAGGATTTATGTGAAAACCATGGTTTGGAAAGAAGGATTTGGTAAAACTAAAAGAACCAGGGCCTAGTCATATCCCTGCTTTTATCAGCTGCCGGTAACAGCGTAGCTGCAATTCTGTGCACATATCCCAACCTCACAGCTTCCAGGTAGGTCATCCTGAGGGTAGAAACAACTCACAAAGTCTCTGGCATATGATTACAAACTCTTTTAAGATGTGCAAGTGGGCAGATAGAGAAGAAGAACATTGTCCTTTTAATACTGCAGGAAACATAAAGAAGATCATGGCATGAATGACAAGCAGTTGGCTTTGCACAGGTGTCATCTGGTATTCATAGATTCACGGAGTTTAAGGCCAGGAAGAAGTCTTAAGTCATTTTTATTGACTCACTGTCTGTTAGAGGTTAATATGTTTCACCCAGAGAAGTGAGCAATTTCTTTCAGGCTACAATGAATGCCATTGAAATACCTTTGCTCACTATAGTTTCAGGTGCTGATAAAGCTATTTTTCTTGCATCAAGTTTCTTGGAGATCCTTCTGTTTATAATTCCTACGGGAAACTAAAAGCAATAGTGAAATATGTTTGACCTGTTGATCCTTTAGCCAGTTGGGCTTTTTTTCAGCTCTAACAAATGTTCCATCTTCTCTTGTTAGGGCTTTTTTTTTTTTTTTTTTTTAATACAGATTTCTCCCATTGCACAGTGTTCATTAAATTTCCGTTATTGTTTTTAATTAGACCACAGAAATGCGTTACTGGCTCTGACTTCACATACGATGGGAGTCTACATAATGTTTGAATCTCAGTGGCTTCCCATTAGCGATCAGAATTTTGGCTTGGCTTAATTATGGTCACCTTCAGGGACAGAATATAAAAGTGATCATCAAATATTCTTCTGTCTCCAGTCAAGCTGAGTAATGAGGGACTCCTTTGCTGTCCATTTATTTTACAGTTACTGCTGACCCCAAAAGGCTCTTTCATTGCTGCATAGCAATACACAAAGTGCCTGGCTTTGGAAAGAGTCCAGTTTCCCTGAAATAATGATGGGCAGCAGAGAATTAGCATTCACTGTCTTTTTTCTAAGTCATCTTCTTTTCTTTCAACATCTCTGCTAATGACCCTTGTCCTCTTGTGTTCCTGTGCCATGTGAACCTGGATTTTTTTCTGTCTCGCAGCATTCTCACAATCATCTCATAAGTCTACTTACTGTTATTGTAAGGACGTGTATTAGGATGCAACTTACTCTGTCTCCCAAGAGAACTTAAATTCCTATATACACCTATATTCACCTTTGATACACAAGACTTTTGATATTACTTATATAGGACCATGTACAAGAACATTAATAAACCAAGCTTGATTCAAGTTAGAGCACTATGACCTGATTCAGGGCAAAACTAAATGGGTAAAAACTGGTTGCATGATTGGGCTTGAAGGGTCGAGCTTAATGGGTCACACTTTACCTTGGAGGCCGCTAACAAGTAGGATACTGCAGGGGTCTGTCCTGGGATCTGTCCCGTTTAGCATCTTCACCAACAGCATGGAGGAGGTGACAGAGCGTGCCCTCTTGTCAAATTTGCAGAGGCCACCAAACTGGGGGGGAATGGCAAAGGCAAACATTTTTATAGAGAAATACAGTGCAGGAGAACATCACTGAGGTTCTTTTGAAATTCTAAAATACCCTTAATGATGGAGACTGGCAAAGAGAGTTATAATGACAGAGGGGTGTGTGTGTGCAAGTGTGTGCATGTGTGTGTGTCTGTTTGCATATGTATGTGTACATATCAGAAAAATTTAGATGGATTCATCAACCCTACCATTGTACTTGTGAGCTACCTGGTGCACAAAGCTTCAGTGAAGCAACCAGCAATTTCAATACTTGATACATTTACTGAGTTACAAATCTCTGAAGTATTTGATATACCTTAAAAAAAAGATACTTTCAAAAAATGCATCTTGTATGCAGACTTACTGCATATTTTAGATCAATTAAGGAGTGAATGTTCTGTCATTTAGTGATCTGAGGGCTCTCTGATGTATGTTACCCAGTTAGAAGGAAATGAATGTTATTAAAATTGCAAGACTATCACTAAAAAATAAAACACCATCCTACATCAGACTTCTTCTATAGATGCATTATTACATAGGTTTTAATTATCACATGCATTATCAAATACTTTTTCTTTCTTTGCAGGACCTCTTCCATCAGCAGCTTTTCCCTCATTCAGTGAATGACTTTCATTCTTTGTTGCTGTAAAACTTAAAAAACCTGCTCCAAAACCAAAAATTATTAATTTTCTTTTGAGATTTTCCATGTGGCTTTTTATACTGCGTCATTTAATCCAGTCATTTCAGAATATCCAGGCATGTATTTACTGTCACAAAATCCTTTAGGGTGGAGGGGTGCTATTCTCAATGTACTGAATGAGAACTGAGGAACAGGGATGAAACAAGGGACCTTCCTCTGGTGAAACAAGGGACCCAGGTGCGACTTCCCGAACACCTACCTAGAAGCCATTGCTGTGTGTGCAGGACCCGGCACTTGGCCTTGTTGAACCTCATGAAGTTGGCCCTGGCCCATCGATCCAGCCTGTCCAGATCCCTCTGTAGGGCCTTCCTACCCTCCAGCAGATCAACACTCCCACCCAACTTGGTGTCGTCTGCAAACTTGCTGAGGGTGCACTCGATCCCCTCATCCAGGGGTGTACTTACAGCTGTATGTCATTCTCCACCATTTTTCTCCACTCTGATTTTTCTCCCTCATTTTTCCACCCTTTACGCAGCAGCATGCACCAAGTTGAACAACTATACTCAAGGACTTCAGCAGCGTGTTTTGTGTCTCATTGGGCACATTTCCAAGTGTTTTGCAGCTGTAATTGGAACTGCAAATTTAAGTGAGCTCAGTAACTCTCAATATGACACTTCAGGCCCTGATTAGTATTTAATTAACATAGTCCTTAAGCAATGAGTCATTGCATAATGTTTCTTTTGCAACCTTACCCTGCTTTGGGGTGTGTGATTCATGTAATCTCTTGTGCACTCTGTCACCCCCTTTACCATCATGGACAATAAACTCCCAATTACAATATTGCACCATTCCAGTAACAAAATCAGCAGCTGTTGACAGAGAAAATAATATTTTGACAATATTGGATATTTGCGGGTTTTGGTGCAACCAGGAATCAGAAGGTACCAACTGTAGTTTTTTGCCTCTACAAAATTCTAGCAAGTGATCCATGAACCAAGGCTTGAGAACCTCTCTCACTTTTATAATTATTATAGCACTATCATAGTTTTCTTTGGGAAGACACTTAATATGCTTCTGAAAGTGACAAAACCAATTACTTTTTTGGAGTAATAATTAATGAAAAAGGTGTTCCAGGTATTACAAAACCAGGGATTTCCCCTTCTTAGCCTGACTCTTCTTGCATTGATCTACACACTGGCTCTTCAACTCCACTAACAGGGATATCCACATGGTGCTTATGTATCACAGAGCGGATTTTCAAGTACTTTTTCAAGGTCGTGTATACAAGTGAGACCAACAGCTGCCACCGTGATGCTTAAGAATCCAACTAAAGGGCTGAAGCTTCAAAAAAAGTTTAATCAGTTTAATTTTCTCTCTGCTCATTTTAGAAGAGAAAGCAGAATAATGCCGCCAGCCTATTAAGTAAAGGATGCAATGAAATCAGCATTGAGTGGGGAGAGCTGGGTTTGAGGAGCAGCTTCACCCCCATGCTGTGCTAAATGTTTATGCAGAGTGAAGGGGAATATAAAGTATTGGTGTGTGATGGGCTTAAAGCTATTGAGTTAACGTCTAAATGAAGTTATGTTGTTTTTTCCCCTCTCCATTTCTCTTCTTTTGCTTTAAGATCTTAGCAGGTTGTCTTCTGCTTACTTATTGGCACTGCTGTTTTTAACAGATCTGAATCCCTACGTAAGACAAGAAGAAATAAAGCAGACTAGTATGGTACAGTAAACAGTTGGACAGGACAAGCTATCATAAGCTTACCAATAGGGAAATAAAACAGATAATATCTGGGTTGTTAAAGCCTCCCAGAAGGGCAGCTGCTCACTTTTCAGTAGGAGCTCAGAATACCATTCCAGACATCAAACATGACATTTTTAATAGCGTTTGTACCATTGAAACACAGCTGTGCTTAACAGGCAGAGCAACCAAGCTTGGTTCTTTCATTATTTCTGTTTCTTTGTGTTGTTTGCACTAATGTGCTTCAGAACAGACGAGTGGGTCAGATCAAAGGTCTGTCTAGCTCAGTGTCCTTCCTCAGAAAATTTCCAGAAGCTCATCCGCAGGGAGCAGAGCAAGCACAAGGCAATCATTCGCCAAAATGTTCTTCTAGCCTTCAACAGTTTGCAGCTTGGGGACTTCCTGAGCCAGAGGCGATGTCTATGTTTTCAGTCATCCTCTAAGGCTTCTTTTCCATTAATTTATCCCTCTAGCCAAAGTAAACATTTTAGCTTCCATAATATACAAAGGAATTCTACAGTGAAACTTTTTTCTTTTTTTTTTTTTTTTTTCTTCTTTAACCTGCCGTCTGCTACTTACATTTGCTATTTCTTAGCTTTTGTGTTGGGAAAAGCAGACAGCAAACTGAATCCTGTTTACCATCTCCATTCTACTTGTCATTTTGCTGATACTGCTATCAAACACCTTTCTTCTGAGGATGAAGAGTAAGATGAGGCAGATCCAGTAGGTAGATATGAACCATTTTCTTTTCTGAGGATTAGTAACTTTGTCAAAACTGGACATTTCAGTTAAGTAAACTATGAGGTCATGTTGGATCTGATAAATAGTTAAGACTGCAAAAGAGGAGGATAAATTGTGAAAATGTCATAACATTTCATTTTGACATTTTCAGAATGAAGTATTCTGTATTGCTGAAATGTTTGTTTTGACATTATCTATGTGAAACCTACAAAGTTCTGAATTCTTAAATAGCATCTAAAAAAGACCTCTTTCCTAAGCAAGAAAGTGGAGTGCAAGGCCTACAAAAAGACCAAATAATCAAAATCACAATCAAACGAAACACTTCATTTAGGACTGAATAAGTGATTTCCACTTAAACCAAAACTACTTGTCACAGTTCACAGGATCACAGGATTTCTAG
>JMFS01047754.1:0-12084 GCA_000699545.1 Podiceps cristatus
AATCCCATATTAAATCCAAAGCACAGTAGCTTCTGAGAAGGAAAATCAGCTCCATCCTAGCCAAAACCAGGACACCCGTTTGTACACCATTACACCAGGTGTGACTCCGTAAGGGCCCTGCGACCATCCCTCCGCCTGGAGGCTTGGCTGCGCGCCTCCAGGCCACGTCCACCACCGGGGCTCCTCCCCTTCCCCGCGGTGACCTTGGGGAGGGGCTCCCAGGCAGCGCTGTGGGGCGGCCACGGCCACAGCCAGGGCTGGCCCGACCCCGCTTCCCACAGGGGCTGCTTTAAGCTGAGCCTGTAGCATTTTGGCCCCTGCCTGAGTGACAGCTCCTGCTGCATCACCCTGTTGATCCAGACCCAGATTCAGACCTGCAGCCTGTCTTCCTGGCCTGACCTCCGGCTTGCCTTGTCGCTGTGGACTTGTTTGGCAATCACTGCTCTGTGTCTGACTCTGGTTACCATAACCAGACCAGATCCTGACCCTGACTTGCTAACTCATGTTCCTGGCTTGACCTCAGACCTGCCTCATCGCCCATCAACTTACGTGGTGATCTGGCCTCTTCCTACAACCCGACTGCCATCCCGGGGCCTGCCCTGCTCGCCTCGCTCAGGTACAGGGGACTGGCCCCTGCCCTGCCAGCCTGGTTAGCACGCCTGGCGCCGTCTCGCCGTCCCATGGGGAGCAGCCATCCCACACTCTGCCCCGACAGACTTTTGCTGCTGAGGATATTTTCTTCTGATGCCTTTGGGCTGTCTCAGCCCTGCAAGTTCTTTTACCCTCTGCAGTTACCTTTTCTTCATGCTCTTACTGACGGGAGGAATTTGAGAATTATCAGCCAAATTCTTTTGTTGGAAAATGCCCCCATTACATTTCTTTTTCTAATCTCTTGTTGTTCTTTCTTAAAACTGAGAACTCCAAAGATGAAAACTGTGATAAGGAATTTATTTATTTATTTAAAGGTGTTACATGAATTGAAAGGCCAGGTTGCCCTTGTGATCATTGTTGCCATTTTGTTGCAAGTAGCTGAGGAGATTGCATGCTGGCTAGACTTTGGAAGGCTTTTTAGGCAGCAGAGGCTGGAGAATGGATTTTATCCCCTTTGCTTCTCCTGGGCATGAGTCTGATAGAGAAAGTTCTTCAGGAAAAGGGAGAATAACGGGTCCAGTGATTGGTTTGGTCAAGTCTGGTTTGTCCACTTGAGTCTTTTCTCCATCAAGACTGGGTCTAGACCCTACAGTCTCAGGTGGAATTGGTTTTTCATCTTTAGGTTCATTTTGACTTTCTGGTATGTTTTGGAAAGAGATGTCCTCAGTTGAAGGGGGTAGAATTTTAACCCAGCCCACTGTTTTTTCTAGGTGTGGGGAGAAAGGTTTGGTTTCTGAAGGGAAAGCTTGTTGATGATTCTGGCTGGATTGTCCAGGTGTGTGATCAACTTGCTGTTTCCCCTCTTCAGTCGCAGGTTCCTAAGTAACAGGAATAAGCATTACCTGTATTGCCACTATTCCAAATTCTTTCTGATGTGAAGAAGGTCACCCTTTACACTATGGATCTGCTGCAATTCCAGTCTGCAAAGAGCAGTTGCAGAACAGAAGCTCAAAGGATGGACGGATAGACCTACTTATGCCAGTGGAGAAGGGTGCATGAAACTTGGGCAACTACACAGTTATTGCTCTTTGCATTCCCTTTGTTATTTGCAATTTCTTTGTCGAGTATTCTGACCACAATCTGTATGATTGACTCTCTACTTATTCTATTGCCTTTTTATCCACCTAGCAACAGTCTATTTTATCACAAGAGAGATTTCTTCCTGATTTGGCCTTATCACTTTCTTGAAGCCCATATCTTTGTGAATAAGAAAACTTAAAAATGGCTGGGCTTTCAAGAGCTCAATTCTTGTTTTGTAAAGCAGTATTACTCTTGCACTACTAAGAACAGATTAAGAAATACCTGCAGACTGTAGGTTTCACAGGATATTGTGACAAACTGTTGATGTTCCACGTGACTGTTTACTACAGAGCCTTTGCAGAAACCTATTTGCTGGAAAAAGAAAATGCAAGCATTTTTTTCGCATTGTAGCACTGCTACTTAGCTCCTATCTAGTGAAATAAGTGATTACGAAAGGCTGAATAGCTATAGCTTCTACATGTATTTGTAGGGATAAGCAGCTTGGACAAACTTTTATTTTGGGATTGGCAAGCTTACAGAGGCAGGCAGCATTTTGAAAAAGGCTTTATGTTTGCGAAGGAGGATTAGGTAACACGATAGTAAAAATAAGCTGGCCACTTAAGGCCCAACTACACCAGCACACTTAAGTTCTGCTGCAGCAGAATGTCCCTATGCAGGCACGTTGTGTTACAGAACATAATATAATTTTTCAGGCAAAGCCAATTTCATACCACACCAGTGAAAGAAACCATGAAAACAGTTGGTTTTAATAGTTGTGGTTTTAGTGCTCTGTAGGTAACATGGCTTGGATCTCAGTTGAGATGGAGCTTGAAATATTATCTCTTGGCAGCATGCCTGTTTAGTCTTTCAGTTTCTCTTATATTGTTTTCCTTAGTTCTAAAGGTTTTCCTTAGCTGACCTAGTTGTAGTATGAATATGCTCTTTATGCATTGTTTGTGATTTATTGTCTATGTCTGTTTACTTGGAAGAAATCCTTAAGAATGATTGAGTTTTATAAGGCGATGGCTACCCCACCTTTTTCTGGATGGTATTTTTTTCAGTTTTCTTTGTTCATGGACTTCTAGGTAAGAATTCAGAACTTTTACTGAAATATTTTCTCTATTCTAAAGCCGTTTGTATGGTTGCAAGACAGTATGGAGCTACAACCTATAAAAAGACACATGTGGGCTTTGAGTCTTGTCTGCAAAGAACCAAAGGGACATGCTAAGTATTCACTGAGGAATCATAGTATTGGAAAAATAGGTGTTTATACAAGGAAAAGTACTTACAGCTAGTTCTGGTGAAAGTGGCTTGCACTTGGAGATATCGTGAATCGTGTCATTTTTGGAGCAGGATGTCTCCTGAATCAAAAACTCTACAAAATATGCAGGACCAACGACCCACTGTTAATGAGACACCAGTGGCAATTAGACCTTGTGCATGTGTCAGGAAAGAAGAATTTTACAAACCTTGAAACAGATGTAAAACTCCTGCTAAGTGTGGAAGGAGCAGGTAATACCTGTATGCCTGTATTACAGGAGAATGATTTTTTGCCAGTGCTGCTTTATTGCCTGGTTATTTTTTACTTCTTATACATGCACAATCCTAGTAACTTGTGTATTAGCTATAGTTGAAATGAGTTTTGGTTTTGTACTAAGTTAGCATCCACATAGAATTACATCTCCAAAGACCCTCTTCAGTGCCTTGTTGATAATTTCTCGCCGCTTTAATGAACAGGATCGCTTTTTCTATTTCTGAAATGCAAATATCTCAGGGTTGGAAAATGGGAGCGATTAAATACTGTATTGTAGTAATATCTAACAGTTTGAGACAAAGAGTGAAAACCACCTTGTTATCTATACATAGTGAATTTTAGAGAGACCAGATATTACTGTGGATTTAGCCAGGAGATCATTAACTCTCTGTTAGTCTAAAATCAGTTTTAAACTGTGTTTACACTCTTTCAGTGAATTACATGTATGGGTTGGAAGGGATGACTGTGCTTTATTGAATACTTTCTATCAGGCAGTCACTACGTTGTGGCAGTGGTAGAAGCAAGCTCACAGTGAAGCTTTCTGAAATGCAAATCTGTGCCTTGAGTTTTCCATAAAGCCCTTCTTGTTTACAATAAATGGAGTCAAGGTCTTGGATCAATGCGGATCTTCATTTCCCAGAATTCTGCGTAGAGGTATTCTCTGTACTATACAGATACAAATTCTAAACAATCTGTACGATATAACAAATCCTATAATGTATAACAGGTGGATCCATACTTCTTGAGGGCTAAAGCAAGTCAGATGAGCCTTGGCTTACCTGCATTGAAGCTCTTGTGACATTGAGGACAGAGAAATGATGAGTTTGTTCACTCTCTTCATTGAACTTGGCAAGGCTTTGAACAGCAGCCTCCAAATATCTGGGCTCAGTTGGACAGTCATCAACTGGGCAGTCAGGACATACTCTCCAAATATATCTGGGTGGAACTTTTTATTCAAACAGAACGATGTCATTAGAGAAAGCACAACCATAAGGCCATGTTGATAGTGTAGGTCACTGTAAATGCATCTATGTCCCCACTTGTCCTCCATCCCCTGGAGTAACAATATGTGGTTTGATTCACTCAAAGATTTTGAATCTTTATGAATTTGCAGACCCATAAAAATGTTGCAGTGGAGGCAGAGACACCGCGGAAAAAAGCTCAACCGACTGATGGTGGGCTTGCTGGTTTTACCTCCTGTCACAAATCCATAAAAGTGCTTCTTGGACCAGAGGGTAAAAGCCCATATAGAAGCTCTGAGGGGTTTCCCAGAGGTTAAAACAGTTGTTACTGCACTGCTTTGAGCTGCAGGACCACACTGGGCTTATGATCACTGACTTGAGAAAATTAGGGCAGCTGAAAGCTAATGGAAATGCTATGGTGCCATAATCACAATTAAAATTTAAAGTAATGCTGTAAGGCAAAGAGTGTTTTTCCAGTCTTCTTTTAAAGTGAGTGTGTTAAAGAAAGACATACCTGGCTGTAAAATGCACTCATAAGTAGTCAAATGAGCAATACTTCTTGCTTGATTAATGTAGATAATTGCTTTGCATTGCCCATAAACCTAAACCAATATAAACATTTAGAAACAATTAATATTGCAGCCTTTGCACTGATCGTCTAGTACCTAGGCAGTGAGTGGTTCATTTTCTCCTTGCGGTCATGAAATTCTTTTCAAGAAAAAAGTTATGTTAATACTCAAATGGCAAAGAAGCACATTTCTAAGTATCTCCTTTAGAAATAAAAGATCAGATGTTCCCTGATGTGGCTCTGAGCTTTGCAGGTGCAGTGCCTGTCTGCAGGCTGGCCTACACAAGGTCACTTCTGGCAGCTGTGAAGTGCCCAGGTGCCACAGCGTGCTTGCCCTGGCCAGGGCCCCGCACCGGGTGCTGGTCTGCGTCAGGATTGCTTAAACCTGGCGATCAGCTCCGAGTGCCTGGATCCAGACACCTCTCTTCCACCTCCCCCCTTCTCCCTATATCCGTAGTAAGGAAGGAGAATGGTAGGAAAGACCCTGAATCAGTTCTGTGGCACAGTAAGATCACCTTTGCACACAAAGAAACTCTGACTTTATCACAGAAAATAACCCTGGCCTATTAATAGCCATTGTGCTTTTATGCTTAAAAATTGAATGTATATTCTCTGAGTGCTTCTTAAGTCTTGCCACATGTATGACCAAGGCCTCTAGAACATACATTTCTTGACCTCACAGAAGCCGTATTGACCACATATGCTTTGTGCACTTTTCCTGCTGGAAGCGCTGTAAGCAAAAGTGAGCGGAATTCTTTTTATTTTTTTCCAGTTTTTAATTTAAAAATGAAAACTGATTGATTGAAGAAGCAGCCCAGGACAATTTAATCATAACTAACTCCCTGCCCCCCGCCAAAGCTTCTTTCTCATCATTCTTCATTTTATAAGGGTTTTTTTTCACTTGTTCAGAATCATTTTGGTCACCTGTAGCACCGGTCTTAGATCACTTTCTGTCTTTGCAGCTTAACTTGCTGACCTTTCTTTTTTCAAGTCTTTCAGTGCAATTTTTGCAAAGTTGTCAGAATAGAAGTGGAATTAAACTTCTTTTATTCCCTTCTTGACAGGCTGTCTTTAAAATAAACTCTTACAGGGTTGCTGTAAAAAGTAAACCATTTATTCTAAATAGTGTCCTAACATGGCTATTTAGTTATGTCTGCTTTTTAGCTCTGGTCAAAAACTTTCTTTTAATTTTTTTTTTTTTTTTTTTTTTTTAAAGAAATCTTACCAGTCTATAAACTGATTAGAAAGTACAGAGGAAAACTGTGGACTTTAAAAAATGAGTTTTGGTTTCTTCTAAGCTCTGCTGCCTACTAAAAATACACATGTAGGGATTTTACTGTCATCAGTAGTACCTGAGTAACTCATCATACCTGAGATTAAATAAGAAAATAAAATGCTTACAGTTCTATGATCAGGTCTGGCTGTGCAGTTCTTCCACAACTTTTTGCTGAGTACATGGCATTCGGTATCTACCACATCCAAGATGAGATAGAAGACAGAACCAGTGATCTCCTGAACAAAAACAAACAAACAAACAAACAAACAAACAAAAAACCGTCATAGCCAGTTTTGTGTAGAACAAAGAAGGGGCACAAAAAAGGGAGAGATGGAGAAACACAAAACACACGGGTGGGGCACAGAGATATCCTGAGAACTGAACATTCTGTGGGACAAATTCTCAACAGTGGCAAATCAGGTGAGATTCAGGCTTGGTCTTGCGTCTAGCCAGCTTTCATTAAAGAACAGCCTTTTAGAGTCAGCTTTATCCTGCTGATTCTGGTACCAACCAGAACCCAAGAATAAGGACTGAAAAGGCAGGGTATTTTGCCTTCAAGAGGGCTGAGATGATAAATACCACAAATAAAAAAAAAAAAACCTGCTTACATGGAACATTCCCAGTGGACATTAGAAACAGAAATACCTTATTCTTAGTGTCTTCTTCAAGTATGGATGCTTTGCACTTGCCATACAGGGGCAATGACTGCATTAATGCAGACATATTCTCTCAGGTATCAGAAAGTGCTATGAGAGATCTTGCACATCTCCTCAGATGTCTCTGACTCACTTAAAGCTTCAGTCCAGTGCCCGAGTTCTGAGCCTGTGCTTAAGTCCAGAAACCTTTACTCAGCTCACTGCAGCACAGGTGCGCAGAGCAGTTAGGGCTCAACTTTTGGGCAAACACGTTTCCATGCGAGAGGGACGGGGAGGACTAAAAGTACAGCTCCATGTATCCAGTGATTCCATCCTGTGGTACAGAGAGACGAGATGTGCAATGGTGCAGCTCCCGGTTCTGCTTCCACTGTAGATGTGGGTAAGCACCTTTCCAGGATATTTATCAAGGATACAACTTAGTAGGACCATATTTTATTTTCTGTAGTGGAAAGCTGGAAAGAGAACAGCTGTCATTTATACATCCTAAAGAACTTAGATGTTAGCTGCATCTTTAAACTGAGATGATGTCTTTACTGAAGAAGGAGAAAACCCAAAACTGAATGAGCACAGTATTCATTCATTCCCAGTTGATTTCACCGGTTTATGTAGCAGTCTGGGGCCAGTATTGGAACAATTTTGGCTGCAGTTTTGATTTCTGTTTAACAGCAACTAAAGACTAGTCAATAGGGCATCTAAAGGCTGGAGTACTGCTGGCTTTTTTGCTTTTATACTGCTTGGGAACACAGTAAGAGGTATCCGATCTTGAGTTCTGAGGAGATCAAGTGATACAAACTATTCTGGTCCTGCGGTATAGAGATCTCTGGAACGAGCGATCCATCTCTGGACTGGGATGGTGATTTTATGTGAGCTCTGCCATATATACTTGTAATACTAAACCCTTTACACATAAAAGAGCAAAATATATACAAAATAATTATAAAGACTAACTTGTTTTGTTAGCTTTGTCTCTAAGTTATATCCTTACATATGCAACTAATCATGCTTTATACCATTTTTTTTGTATTTTCATATCCTCTTTTTGCCCTAAGTGTTATATGAAGTAATCTAGTTATGCCTTGCCCTGAGCTCTTAGGGTTTGCCTACACCAATCCTGAGGTTTAATTCTAAGTGTTGTTTTGAAGGTTGTGAAAAGATCAAAAACTATTTTGACAAAGAGTGAGGCTGAGGTGCAGCAGCAGTGTGTACAGTGGCATGGCAGTATAGATCCTTCTGTGGAAGGAACTAATTGTAATTTTCTGTTTATGTGCAAGGTACCTAAATACCATGAAGATATGTTGCCTTAATTTGATAGCTGATATAGGTTAAATCAGTAAACAGAAAGTAAGACTGGTCAAAGAATAACTGCCATATGCTGAAAATGTGGGGGGGTTTGAGTAGTGCAGAATTTGGTACAAGTTTGTAACTTTAAATATATCCTCTATGAGAAACTAAGACTATTCAACATGAAGAGTAAGCACCAAGAAAAAAGTGTATCTTAAAGGAGTCCCAAAGTTGGGACTGGTGACTTGAACTTTCAGACTGGTTGTTCATGTATTCTGGAGGCAAAAGCACACATATATCTCATTAGAGAAATGTTCTTATAATCAAATGTGGTTGATGTAATATGGGTTTACTCAGCTGAATTATGAAGACTGATTATAAAGCTTGGTGATCTTGGAAATACTAAATGCAACCAGGGTGGATCAAACTGTATTTCCTGATGCCTGTAGCTCCCTTGTATAATATCAGTTCTAATATGCAGATGAGGTTATTATAAAATCTACGTATCTTTTTTGTCTACCTGCTTTTCTATGTATCATCCTCCACTGGGGAAAGGATAATTTGGGGTTTATTCAGAGCTCAGCAGATCTCTGAAGTTTTCATCATCCTTATTTTAATTTTCATTAAAAGACCGTTATGCAAAGGCCTTTTGATATCTGCTTAGTACTGAATAAAAACTTCTGTCTTTTCTGCATTGCCAAAAAGATCCCTTCCTCAGCGCTGCTGATGCAAGGATTGCCGCTGCAATGTACGCTGGGGAGCCTGCGAGCCAGAAGACACGCGGCAGCAGCACAGCATCGCCTTTCTGGCAGGGTGACCTGGTACAAGGGAAAGAAATGAAATATTGTGGCATGTTTTGTGATTTTGGTTAAGTGCTGTCAGTGAAGTTAATCATGAGTATCTTGTATGAAAGAAGGGCTCTGTCCTACTTGCATGTAAGTTAATAGCAGAAGGCTCATTAATTTCAGTTAGAGCAAAAGTGAACCACAGGTTGCTTAAGGGCAGATTTGAATTTGAAGTAACTTTGAAAATGTTTTTATCCTGAGTATTGGTTAAAAAATGGGAGGAAGAACTACTGACTGATATAAAAAAAAGATTTCTGTATTTTTTTGAGAGGAATGGAAGGTTGCATAAGGTTGTTACTGTCCACGAACATACCTGACATAGATGACTGCTTTTTATGTACTCAGTTCCAGCAGCAGCGAAAACGTGACATAAAGCTTAGATTGCCTAGTTTGTTATCGCAGTGTCTTGAAACACCTTATTTACAGGATAAGCATATCAGATTCAAAAAAAAAAAAAAAATAATAGAAGTAAATTAAACCCCCAAATGCACAAAGAGCAAAGCATGCCCTAAGGCAGTAAGTTACATCCCTAGGGAATCGACAGACCAAATCACAAACAAGGACCAAAAGTCTCCTGTGCTGAGATATACTTGGCACGGGTAAAGGGAGAAGCGGGGAGATGAATGAAGTGGTTTACAGCATGTCTGCACCCACCACGCTGCTCTCCAGGGTGGTCACGGGGTGCTCTGATTGTTGTCAGCAGGACATAGCCCCAGAGCAGGAAATCAGGGTGGGGGGCTAAGTACCCGACTCGGTGGCTGGTGATGTGGGTTCTGGGCCAGCTCAGAGGCATCCCTTGTGAAAAAAAAATCTCAAATCCAGTTGCTTAGTGGGCACATTCTGTCACCTGAGCAAAGCAATATAGAGAACATAATGCCCAGCACAACACAGTGTGCATCTTGGATTGCTGGAGGCCACAGCCTGTCTGCAGAAACTGTGGCCTTGTGAGAGCAGCAGGGAGTAGTGTTGTATCCTTGCCAGTACAGATCTTTAAGCATCTGACAATGAGCCTGATTTTCTTTAAGGGTTCAGAACTCAGCCTTTCAGGTGAGATTACGGGAAACGAGCAAGCAGGGCAGGGATTGTTAGTAGCATGCGTCCACAGTGCCTTATGTGTTGCAGGCCTTGCGCACGCGTTTCAGGTTGTCCCTGGCTAGTGCCAGTAGATT
Source organism: Podiceps cristatus (assembly GCA_000699545.1). Taxonomy (NCBI): domain Eukaryota; kingdom Metazoa; phylum Chordata; class Aves; order Podicipediformes; family Podicipedidae; genus Podiceps; species Podiceps cristatus. Next base: position 9,963 of record JMFS01047754.1, read on the forward strand.
CGGCTATTGTAACACAAAACGGTAATAAATTAAGCACACATAGAGAAGTAAGATACTTGAGGATATGAGAGTGATATTCCATAGGTATTTCCAGTGTAATTTTTGCACTTGAACTGGTTTCGGATTTCTTCTGGAGAATGAGTCGTCATTTAGAGGTCTGTGAAAGAATTCCCTGGTCCCAAGCTAGCCGCATTTGCACCTGCTAGTGCTTACATCTTTTGTGCAAAACACACGATGACTTAATAGCCTTTGCACTCCAACTGCTCAAGGCAGTGGGAGGAAGGTGTAAAATGAAATTAAATCAGAGTACTGGTGTTTCATACCAAATTTGAACTGATGCCTGGAGCTATTCCAGGGGCAGGCAGCAGAGAATCGTGACAGAGGTTTGCTCTCTAATTGCCCACAGTGGTGATGAAACTGTTTATAGTCATCTGTGCATAAAGTTGACATGGCCTCTGGAGTCCTGGGGATGTATCTTTACATTTGCCTTTTGAAAGATTTCTTAGTTCAAATAGATATTGCTAAGGAATAGTGACAGACAGAGAGCTCTTCATGGGAGAGCAGATGCAGAACAAGCAGGTAACTTACCTGAGGATGTTCTTGGACACTGAAAATTCGGTAGAGACTGAGTACGTAGCCCTCTTTTCGGTCAGCATTGATCTGGCGAAGAGCCAGATCTGCAGCCTCCTCCACTGCAGTGTCATCACAGGTGGGGGAAAGCAATGCAGTCGGTGCTTCTCTGGCAGGAGGAGAGGCAGCCCAGGAGCAAAGCACCCGTATGCCAAAGAGCACTGAAACAAGTAAAACCATTCTGCTTAGAAAGCCAGTGCAGCAGATCAGAACAGAAAGTCAATGTGGAAGGGCTGAGACCTGCGTGAAATAGCAGACTTTTGTAATGGAGCCATGTCTCTTTATAAACTTGTGTCCCCTTTTTATTAGATACTGACCATCACCTTTAAACCTACAGCTGCAACAACAAACACTAAGTCAATGATTACAAGTTTTTACAAAAGTGTTGTCGCTCCCCCTGAGACCAAAGAGCACTTTTTCCTTCTGGCTTTACATCTCCAATTCAGACTTGACTGGGCAGATCATATATCTTTGACCTCAGTGCAAGGGACAAGAATATACACATAAAGCTGCTTTCTTAAGAAACAGCTCCGGCTCCAGCTCTCTTCTGTCAGTGATCCAGCTCTTCTCTCAAATCAGACAGTGACACAGGTCTCAGTAATTTGAATGGGAACTGGATAAGGGCCACAAGGTTGACTGATTTTACACTTTGTATTTGTTAAATGCTGATTCTAAACAAATATACTGACTCTATGTTAGATGCAGTTAGTTTGGTTGGGACACAAATCTCAGTTTTTATTCATTCTCTGAGTATTTCTACTCAGTTGGATACTTACAGACTAATGTTAGCCCTTAGCCCAGGCCAAGCAAGCAAAATGCAATCCGTGTCCAGACAAGAAGCATGTGGCTAAATGGCCTGCTCAAGCCATTAAATGCTCTTAGATAACATGATAGTAAGGCAATGTAAAGTCTTAGTGGTTTCATCATGGTGTCTGCTTTTAAGCAGAAATTTCCCTTGTCTTCATCTGGAACTTAACACTCATGGTAATTGAATATAGTAGCATAGATTTGGTAAGTTTTATTCTTGCCCCAAAGACTTCAGTTCTGTTGGTGGGGTGGTGCAAAATGAGCTGCTGTAAGAGGTTGGAAGAAATAGGCAATAAGTGAACCAGGGCTGTCAGGAAGGTCTTAGGCTATTGAAGGCTCATTTCAGGATTTTTCCCTCTCCATGCCTTGACTCCAGCCCACTCGTCTTTTGTTGCATAAAGCTCTCAATTTATTGACACTACCATGTATTTGACTCCCCCACTCTGATTTCTCTGAGCCCTGAACATTTCCTATTTCATCCCATCTTCCCCCAGCTTTTGACTTAGTTCTCACTGCCACGTTGTGGAAAGTACTCTGTGAACTTGCCATCATTACACGTTGCTTCTGAGGCTGAAGAGCAAGTCTTGTTTCATTTCCTCCCACCTTAACTTTTTGGCTGCACCCGGGTTCAGCCCCTGCCAGGCAGTGCCTTGCCAACTTTCATAGAATCATAGAATCATAGAAT
>KL266647.1:3523-18724 GCA_000699545.1 Podiceps cristatus
CCATTCCCATGGGAAGCCTGTTCCAGGCCCCCACTGCTCCAACAGCCTTACGGTTTCTAGTTCATTTGTAGCCAGTCCCAAGCCGGGCCAGCTTTCCTTCACTCCCTGCGTGCCGCAAACAGCCAGCATACCCCGACTCGGGCGTTGCTTGGCCAGGCTGAACGCACCGAGCTCTGGTGGGGTATTTCTGCCCTGTGTTTTCAGTGCAAGCCCATTACCTCCCTCGAATCTAGATCAGTGACCCGAAGCCGTGCTGGGCACTGGCAACAGCGAGCATTGCCGTGCTGGCACGCTCTCTGGCACACATTGCTGCGGCATGGATGGGACAGCAAGCCATGGCTGGTCTCACTGCTCCAGTGAGCTTCACCTGCCCAGCAGCACTGCTGCGGGACCGCACAGGCGCACCCGGCCACCCCTCGTCCTCCCCTACCATCTCAGAGCTAGTGGCCCTTACGGGTGGCTTGGGTTCAGTGTGGACATGAGGGACTAAACCGCAGCTGCGTGGGAGCCTACATGCGGGCTAGGTGGGAGATTTGAGAAAAGAAAACAAAAGAGAGAAGATCCCGTTTCCTACGGCTCCCATTAGCCCTGCTGGGGCGCAGCAGCGTGACAGACACAACCAGGAGGGCATGTCTCCATCGCAGCCCCAGAGGGCTTGGCCCACCCTGGCTATGGCTTCAATCGTGCATCCTCCCCTATGGCTGGCTCTGTGCTCCCTGGTCAGCCCAGGGTCTCATTCCATGCAGCTTTTGGGTGAGGAGAACAAACCCATGGCAACGGGTCTCTAGTTTCTCCCCCAGATCAGGGTGTAACTCCCAACCCCGAGAGCTCTGACTGAGGTTCTCTACAGCAGGGAGCACAGCCAGAGCCGGAGGGGCAGCACGCAGCCCTGCATGCAGAAACACAGGGGTTTCTAATCCGCCTCCTTCCCGCACTCAGCAACCCCAGCTCTACTTAATTAGGGATCAACACCCCAAAGCCCATCGTTCCCATTACTGACACATCCAAAACTGGTGACCATAAAGCTCTCCCAGCTGCTTATGGCAGGCATGAGAGAGCCCATGAGAGAGCTCATGTGTTAGTGTTCCTTCTGCTACATCATACACGATCACTGGAGAAACAGTTTGGGATTCAAGCATGGCAAGAGGAAAGGCTCTCCAATAGGTACGGCGGGGGGCCCCTCTCGAACCAGGACGCGCAGTGGGACCAGGGAACTTCGTGCCACCAGAACAGGTCCTAGCTGAACATCTGCTAGCACACCATGAAACAGATAATGCCACGAAGAGTTCAGCCACAGGTAACCCCTGCACTGCTTGGAGCCCCAGAGACTGGTCTGTAAATGCCACTCTTCCCAGGCAGCAGCTGCGCGCGCTTCAGGCTGCTTCCTCTGGACAGAATCGCCAAGGGTGAGGCAAATCTGAGAAGGACGGACGAGATCGCTGGCAAGTCTAACTCACGTGCAAACCCTGACGGTGCAGCGCTGGCCCCGCGCAGCTCTGAGTTGGCCTCATGGCGCAGCTGAGATCCCCTCCCAGCAGCAGAAACACGGCCTGTGCTGTCCTTGCTCCTCCTGCATTTGATAACTGGAGACCCATGGTGATTCGGCTTCGTTTTGCCCACGTGAGCAGCAGCTCCAGCACTGAGACAAGAATCAGCGTTTGTTCATACTCACCACGTTCAGTGATGGTGGCCCTTCAAAAGCTGCTACTGCAGATTTTTCGACATCTTCCTCCACAAAAAAAATAGCTTCTGATATTTAGAAGAGGAAAAAACACACTAAAATTAAATGAATAATTGAGAAAAGGACAGGGCTGCTCTCAGCTTCACTGCACATCAAACAGACGCAAGTTTCAGCTTCCAGGCTCTTGTAAATACATCTTTAAAAGCAAAGTCCAATGCTCCAAAGAAGCTGGGCTCCCTCACTGAAGCCAGCCTCCTTCCTTTTAAAAAAGGAACAGCGTTGTGGCCAACACCACCCCATTTTCCTGGCCCAGGAAAGCTACCTGTGTGCCATGGACTTCTGCTGCTTCAGAAACAGGGAAATACTGAGACTAGGAAGGCAAATATGCTAGGTGTGAGCACAAAAGGCAGGTATGGTGCTGGCAAAACAGCATTTGACCGAAAGCCTGTTACCCTTTAAAAGGGCTTTAGGGGTTGCAAGAAGGCACTGAACTGAGCAGGGTTGGACGAGAGGTGGCCAGAGCCATACCCTGACCGTGGCAATCACTACTGCCCTCCTCCACCACGGCATCTCTGAGCAGCACCTCCGAAGCCCAGCCCGGACCTGCTCTGCGGCGTGTTCCCTGCCTTACACCCGTGCCACCAGCCCGCCGGGGATGCTGCCCTCTCCACGCGCATGCCCGCTCGCACACAGCTTGCAGGGATGTGGCTCAACTCCCGCTGCTCCCAAAAGCACCACGCGCAGTCCACAGTAGACAGCTCTTACCTTGAAAGGAAAGACAGCAAAAATCCCTGCTGAAAAAAACAGCATCAGCGGTTACTTCTGCTTGGTTTTTACACTGACCGAAAAAAAAAATGTTTTCCCTGCAAGCAGGCCAAACTTCTCCCTCAGCGTTGCCTCTTCCCACATGCTTTTGCTGCCTCCAGCCTGCACACCATCTCCCCGGAGCCAGGAGGGAAGGAACAAACAGCAGACAGTGCCGCAGCCTCCTTCAGAAAGGGGATGCCCTGGCAGGCAGCAGGTACCCCCTCCTTTACCCCGCCATTAACCCTGGCAGCACCTCCTCACCTCATCATCCTGGGCAAGGCAGCAAGAGGGCACATGCCTACAGCACGCTCCCTGCCTTATGGACTAAGGTCTGTTCTTCTTCCCAGCGACTGGGCTGCGTTTCCCCAAGCGCAAGCCCCGCGCCTCCAGCACCTCTGCCAGGCAGCGCCAACCCACCGTTGCAGAAGCAGCCAGGCTGCTCGCGGAACAGCAGATTACTCCCACGCTCTGCAGGCAGATCAGCTGCAGAAAAGTGCTGCTTCCAGGAGGACCCGGCTCTTCCTTCGGTGTGGGGATAGAGAGCTCTGCGGGCGAAGCGGGACAGAAGCAGTCCTTGCGAAACAAAGGACTGATGGCGGAGAAGGTTATTCACGATTCAATCCAGCTACGGCAGGCGGCCAAAGCTCCTAACTCTCCTCTCTGGAGGAGCCTCCCCCCGCTGTGGTCGTTTACCTTGGGACCTCGGACATGTCCTTTGACCTTCTGTGTGCCACCGTAGCCCAGCAGGCAAATCAACCAAGAGCAGGATCCTCGCTGGAAGCCGGGGTTGAGTCCAAAGCAAGATTTCTCAGGGCTTTAAATCCAAAGCACAACCAGATAATCTCCACGACACAGCCCAGGCTCAGCTGTCCTTGGGCAGAGATTCAAATTATTGCTTCACACAGCTCCTCTGTACGGATATAAGGAAAACCGGACACAAAATCCCCCTGCTTAAGACAAGGACGGTTTCTCCACAGCACCCACAAAGGGTTACGTGTGGGAGGAGTGCCTGTCGGGACCTGCTGCCGCCTCTGGGATTCTCTCCAGTGCTATTGGCCTCCAGAAGGGCTGACCAAGAGCTTGTTGGCTCTCCACCCCAGGGCTGCAGAAACAGCTTTGCCAGGACCTGGTTAACCTGAACATTTAAAGAAAAAACAGCTGAAATGAAGAGAATGCAGCAGGGTAGCTCTTTGCTCCCTGCTGCGGGCTCCCAAGCTGCAGCACACGGCTGCGGGAAGCACCACGCCTCTGCAGAGCTCACCATGCGGGTGGTGACACTCGACGAGAGCCAAGAGGGGCTGCAAGGGAGCCTGTGAACTACCAGCGAGGAGAGGCCACTACCCCACGCTTCAAAACCAGATCCCGGCCCTTACACATTTAGGGGCATCGGGGAAGGCTCAGGTGTGCACAGAGCACTCTGGATCACCAGGGCAGCTGAACTCAGCCCCTAAAAAAGAGTTTTCTGACCCCGGAGCAAGCACAGAGCTTGCTGCAAGCTGGGCTGCCTTGCAGGCTGCTACTGGTCCTGGAAAACACCCCCACTCCCACGGAGGAGGTGCTCTCTGTTCAGATGTTACCAGCTGGCGGCCCGGCCTCAGGAGAGAAGACAGATTACAATGGGCTAGGTGTTCTCACGGATGCAAAGATGCGATTTAGAAGAAGAAACATTAAAGACAGACCCGGGTTCCTCTGCACCTTAGCAGTCTGCTCCAGAGAGACTCCGATGAGAAAAGGCGGGTGCCGCAAGCCAGATCTCTGGGGAAGCAGAGAGCTTTGCCGTGAGGCTTTCACTGAAGTTCACAAACAGTCCGAACTAACGCTCGGTAAGATCCCTGGGAAAGCACCCAGCGACAGCAGCAGCTGTTGCCTGGAGTCCCGTGCAGCTACTCAGTTTTTCCCCTGAGAGGATAAATACTGCATTACATCAGCCATTAGATAGCTAGTTAATAATGCTAATAACATAACCCACAATATTCTAGAGCAAATAAACACCAGATCTATTCCAATACTACACTGTTTTAACTTAACGCCAGACTTAGCTGTGCCACAAGACTAGCTGCTGGTTTAAACAAAAACCCCAGCTCAGGAAGCTTAATGGCAAGCAGAAGCCCCAGAGGAGATCGGGCAGAAGCTCTGCGGTTCCTTGCACTAAAGACAGCCACAGCTCCGTAACTCACCTCTGACGGCAGCCCAGAACGAGTTCGGAAGAGAGCGAAGGCAGAATGACCCCCCGTCAGTCCCTCCCACTCCCACGCTCAGGGTTTTAGAGATCAGGCAGCCTGGAGTTTCTCCGTGGACCGCCCTAATTCCTTCACGGCCCTGAGCTCTGCCACAGACGGCGGTGGCAAGTCTTCAGTACCTGCATGAAGAAGTGTCCCCTGCTGTCACAGCCTGCTGCCTGCCCATTTCAGAGAAGGTGAATACGGGATGATTACCCGCTATGCCTCACAGCACAGTTTGGGATTTTACAGATTTCCTTCCCAAAACCATACTAAAAATATTTTATTCCTTTAAGCACCCATTTTTTCATTACTCCATCATTCTACAAGGTTTTTTCTGAGAGAAAGTCAAATAATACAGCTACATCATTGCTGAATCAAACTGATTAGATGTGTGATTCCATTAAATAACACCGTAAGCTCCAAGGGAGGAGGAAATTAGAGTTATAGAGGATCAGCACTTTTGTGGAGAAGTAGCTGCATTTCAGTTTCAGAATTAATCAGAGCCCAAGAGCCTATTCAGAATTCCCTTGCAGATTTTGCAACACAGTGAAATAATTTTGAATACATTGGTGGTGATTCCAGATCCATTTTTCTTCCAAGAGACATACGAAATGTGTCACAGTACTGATGTTTTCTTATCCAAGGCATAGCACCCACTTGCTATAGGACCGACTCCAGTCTCCCGTCATTCATTAGCAGTTTCTGTTCTCACAAATACACCCGCCTTGGCGCCAGAGGAGCTGCTGATGTTCAGATTTAACAGGTACAGTGTCACCCTGCACTTTTTTCTGAGCACTAGTGAGAAGTGGTCTATGTCACTCAATTTTACTTAAGGCCATGGCTCACTCTTCAGAAAGTGTGGTTTGGGGTTAAGCAGGAGCACGTGTAAGGTCTGAGATCTCTCCCAAGTCCTACTGCCAACAAGGAGGATTCACGTGTGCTGGAGAACCTCTTCCATGCCGAGGCCACTCACGTTATCACCTTCTTGCTCCCACAGCGTGACCAGACCTTCCCGTTTGCAGATTGGGAGCTCACCCGGGGTGGCCCCGGGCTAGCGCGGGGCTCGCTTCTCCCATGGCAGCTGGACAGGAGGAGGGTGCCCTGCACTCCCCTGCTCCCAAGCCCAGCTCATCCGGGCTGCTCCGAGACTGATGACAATGTCCCAGCTCACAGAGGGGGAAACCCCCTGGGTCAATCGACAGCCACCGAGCATGCCCGGTGCTGGGTCATCTCCAGCAGCACCACAGTGGCTGGGCTCAGAGGGAGCACTGGGATGCACCCGAGTCACGCAGCTCCTACCGGTCCCATTCCTCCCTCCAGTTCCAGCCAGACTTGGCTAGTCTGTGCACTGACTTCCCAGTCCAGGGAAGTCATTTTTACTCCAAAGCAATTCATGACTTTGGTTTCAGTTTGCAGCACCAAGTTCCTGCCAACTCCTTCGTAACCTCTGTCCCAAAACTCTGTTGCTAAACAAAGCCACATAACGAGCTGCTACGTATTCGTCCCTCTGGTCACGCCAACAGCTGGTTCCCCGTGAGCCTCATTTGCCACCACGGCCTGGTTGAGGCAACGCACAGCGGTCCTGCCAGGGGAGACGATGAAGACACACAAAGCCACATCGTTAGCCTGCCTCACTTAAACGTAAGCAGAGCTGACAAGAACAGAGACCAGGACACAAATCAACCAGCCAAGTTCAGCAAGATCTGCCATCGGGCACGCAGAGCTGTATTCCCTCTTAAACCGAGGGTGCAGGAAAGAGATGATGCCCTCATACCTCTCCAAGCACCATCCTAGTTTTGGCATGCGTGGGGCATCACCTGGATACAAGCCGCACCGACTCCAGAACCGCAGACAAAGCAAGCAGAAGACCTCTCGCTGAAAATCTAGACACAGCAGCTGGATTCAAAGCATCCCTAATATGCAGCAACACACCTCCTCAAGTCCCTGTCCTAAGCTTTCCTAAACCCTTTCTCTGCCTCTCTGTCAAGGCACCACCTCACTGCTTTACTGTTAAATTAAAAGCGCCGCTGCTCAGAGGGTTTCAGTCCTAGGGCCGGGCCACTGCTCTCACGGCAGGGGATGGGACTGCTGAAACTGTCAAGTGCATAATATCAAGATGCCCCCAGGGCAGGTAAATAGCTCAGCTGTTCTGGAGGATTCTAGACAGAGCAGCTCCCACAGCTACAACACTAAACAAGCTGGGAATTGTCTTCTTTCTCATCAGAATAGCCCAGCAGCCAGCTCAAAATTAAGCTCCCACCACGCTAATGCATCCTGAACTGTGGCACCCAGGAGGGACTCTGAAAGCCTGAGCATGGCTAAAATAACGACACCTGTAGCTTGAAGCCATGAACTCTGGGGGAACCTCCATGCCCAAAATGTGAATATGCTCCAGATGATATCTTTGTGGAACACCTACAAGGAGCCCAGCAAGGGAAACAGTCCCTACTCCCAGCTTCGCTCTCTTGGTCAAAGGCTGCGTTAAGATTTTGGATGTTCAGTGGCCACAGGAGAGCAGACAGAAAGAGCAAGTTGACCTTCAGCACACACCCACGCTTCCCGCAAGCCTTATATACCATAAAGCAGAATAAGGACGCTAAGTTAATTGGAAGACAAACTGAACATGCCTTTAAGAAAAGGGCAGCATGTGCCCACTGGCAGCGGCTGTCTATCCAGTGGCCAGTTAAAAATGCAAGCCCAAAGGAGCTGGCAACAACATGGGAATCCCACCACGACTGCCCTCCTCCCCTCCATGTTCCAGTCTTTGTCCTCTCTTCCAACGCAAGGCCCTTCTGACAGGCGTTTGGGTGACTGGGACCCCGAGGTCCTCAAAAGCATCCCAGGTTGGAGAGACTGCAGCAGAGGCACAGCGTTGGCTTTAGTCCATGATTCCCTCCCAAAATGACGCTGTGCTGAACCCCAGGGGTTCCTTTCCCTCTCTAAAAAGGGTGGCCTGCTGCTTATTTGAAGAAATAATCAATAAAATTCAACGGGCTGATTTTCCTTCATCACCAGCCAGAAATCTAATCAGAAGTTAACAGCACTACCCCGGACGCAGCTCTTGCATCTATCATTTATCTGCCGTGGGTACTAGCATGCATGGATTTTACAGCTGCAGTGCGCGGGGCTGCCTACATCACAACAACTAATTTATTCTCAGAAAGGCTAATTTAATCTGGCAGTGAATGTTCTCAAAGCTTCCTCACACAGAAAAGCTTTTATCTTGGTTGGCTTAACAACAATACAGCATATCCAAAAACGTGGAGGGATGCTAAAGAAGAACACTACCCTTGTGTTTTGAGTCCTCTAGTACTTTTGTCTGAGAAATTTCTTTTGGTAACCACAGACTTTGAGAAAACATAGAGTGCCTCTGTTTTTTTTTTTTTTTTTTTTTAAAAAAAGCCAACTGTATTTTCAAGGCAAAATATACAACAGCTCAGGCTACTTCCCCCTCACATACAACTGTGTCTTGACAGAAAGAGCTATGCTCTTAATAAAACTAAAACCCCACAAAGATTGTTTAGTATTAGACACCATGTTCACTTCCAACCACATATCCACACAGCAGGAGCGGTGGCCAGCAGGCCTGGCCTGGGGTGTACTACCTGCTGCTGGAAGGCGACTTGCCCCAGCCCACACTACAGAGGAATAAACTTCAGAAGAAATTCAAAAGCCCTCCGTGTTAAGATGCTGTGTAACTGCATTGGGAAGCACTTGAGAGAGCACCCTCCCGATCGCCAACCTCTGCCATCCAAGGGGAGACAATAACTACTTAAGCAATCAGAAAGCCTTTTTTTTCATTGTTTTTAAATCCTAGTTCATGTTTTCCTCTTACGTGTGAAAGTACACAGCGAGGCAGCATGCATCCAAAGTCACGCTTGGCCATTTGAACCGGAGCGCGCTGCCTCTTCGCTCGGCAATGAAAGTCACCATGTCACCCGTGCCGTACAGATATGGCATGGAGAAGTGGTCCTCACCTGCATCTGCCCCTTGCAAGGCAGATCACTGGAGAGCCAAGCACTGTTCCTTAGAATTAGAGGGGCTAAAACAAGGGGGTTTAAAGCATTGCAATAGATAGAGCTGTACCAGGGTAACCCTCCACACTCTTAGGAGGGTCACTATCATTCTGTTGTAAAAGAAAAGCTGGTGCTGTGCAAGGATCACAGCCTGGATCATGCCCGAGAGGGCTGCTTTGGTACAAGGGCAAGAACGTGCCCTGGATGGTACCCAACCATATAGGACAATTCAGTAAACCAGTAACAAGGAAAAAATCTGAAGGAAGCAGAGCGTTAAGACAGGCCACAGGAGGAAAAAAAAACCAAAACAACACAACACTCCCCTTGTTCCTATCTGTCAGGAACCGCTGTCCCAAGAATAGCCTATTCAGAAACCAGGAAACTCAGAGCAGCAGGGAAGGGCTGAGTCATGGCCAGTTGGAGGGAAAAAAAAAAAAAAAAAAAAAAATCACAACCCACACAACAAAACAACCTGAAAGGAAAGGAGAGAAAACATGGACAGCAGCTGTTCTGGGTCTTGTGGGTCTTGGAGATATGAACAAGTCAATCCAGAACATATTAGCCAGTCTTTATTTTTAAAAGCTCTGCAAACACATGATACTGCCATAAAAAGCAGTCGACCCTCTCTCTGCTCCTGGAAGGCAAATTTAGCTCTGGTTGAATCAGGCAAAGTTGGTGATGCTTCCCAGCACCAGCCCCTCAACACAACAGCCGCTCGGCCATGCACAGCTGCCAGGTCACAAACTGCTCCCCATTTATGCCCTGATCTTTGTCTTTATTTGTTCCTCTACAGCATCAGCATCCCAATATCACAAAGACTCACAGGCTGGACAAATGCTTTCCAGAAGAGGAAGTGCAGTCCGTTTCAGGGATGCTGAAATGCATTTGGGATTCTCCTCCTCAGCAGAGGGCGAGGAGCCGTTTCCCTTACCCACACTGGAAGGGCACGAGGCAAAGCGCAGCTTGAACAGGTTTCCTGAGGCTCTGTGAACGGCCGAGCAGAAGATGAGCGCTCCCATCTCGCAGCCCGCCTCAGCGCTGCCTATCTCACCCCCAGGAAGGCCAGGCTACAGTTAAGTTTGGCTCAAGTCCTCCCACGTGACAATCTTTGTTCCATGACCTAAATGAAATCAATTTTACAATAATTCTCCCTGGGACAGTAATCTTATTCACTCACCCATAATCTAAAAGATTATACCTGCTCTCCAGCTGTAGGGCTCTGGGAGGAAGCAGAAGGGATTTCTAAGCAATGAAGGCTTATTTTTAATGCAATTCCTCAGCTACCCCTCATGAACTAGGGAGGGGGCTGTATCTTTTCAATCAAATAACTGTGCTTCAAAACATCTTTGGGGAAAAAAACCCCTAAAATTCATTTTGCCTTGCACTGGGAGGTTCTGGCAGATTAAAGATGCAAAGGTAAGAAGTGGGAAGACCCCCACGTCCATCCCTGCAGGGTGACTGTGCCTGCCGTCCCAGACTCTGTCAGACAACACGTACTCACGTGTACCCACACCTCAGCCACCACGTCTTGTCTCGGTAAAAGATTCAATTGTCAGATGATGTAAATCAGGGCTTCCTTTGTAAAGATACACGTGGTAAATACCATTTTGGGACAGCAGCACTCACAAAAACAATAGTGGCTGAGATCTGGAGTGAGGCGAGGAGTGTACTGTGTCTACACACACAGCCCAACAGCAAGGGAGAGCAAGCCTCTGTGCTTTCCCCTTTTACATCTGCAAAGTCTGTTTTGGTTTTTTTCAGGGAGCCAGTATAAACCATGGGGGAAGCTCAGAAAGCCTAATTTACCCCTTGGCAGAGGTCAAAGACCCTCTCCCTGCAGCCCCTAAACCTCCCACCGCCCGTCCCAGGCAGGGCAGGGGAACGCACCCTGCCGAGAAGGCAGCTCCCACGGACCCAACCTCTTCCCAGCACTGGGACCTGCTGGGATAACTACAACACAGGGCCTTCGTACGTATATACAGCCTTGACACTAATTCCCAGAAAAAGAACTCAAGGAAAGCATCCCAAAGCAAACAGGCTCTCATGGTTCAAATTTTAAGTAAAATTCTTTTTCTCTACAACCACACAATGCAACGAGTAAATAAAGATGAAATATAGCTAGAGCTTGGGACGTGCAGGCACCACGGTAAGGTGCGATGGATGGAATTTATGATTGTAAGGTGGAATGCAAGACAAAATAGTAAGTATGTAAACTTAAAGCAAGAATGCTCATCCAAAAACACATCTTCCAAAACTGCTAATAGGTAGCCAGCCCGTTAGGGCAAGGGAGAGAAGATTTTCTTTCTAAATGCAAAAACTGGCTATCAAAGGTGGCTCAGGGACATACACCATGGGAATGTCTACCTGCACACTGGTTCAGGGCAGAGGGACCACCAACTCGCCACAAGTGCTTTATCTTAAATTCTCTTAACCTATAAAGAACTGGGTATTATTCCATTTTCTTACATAAAAAGGAAACATAACTGTTACTGACGCAGAGTTACCTTACTAATCACAACAGGTAACAGAAAAATATATTCCTTAACTTGTACGGAAAGCCCCTGCTCATTTCTTCCTTCTCTGATCATCTCAGGTTTCATCACGCTAAGAGGTATGAAGTCGAACACACCCAACTGGCAGCTGCTCTTCACTATTCCTAAGATGCAAATTACATTGCCATCTTTTGGGGTTATTTCTTGTGTTTTCTTACTCTAAATTCAGGCCTGCTAAGAGAGTTCAGAGCAAAGATAGCTGCACTGACATGGGGCCTCACACAGACGTGCGGCGCGAAGCAGCCTCCTTCCTACCTCTATCCTCTACCCAGACGTATGACCAGTGCAGGCCTGCTGTACTCTCTGGGCTCTCAAACAGCCCTTTTTCACCACCACAAATGCAACAAATTTTAGACTGCAGCCATGAGGCAGCCCTGAATGAATGAGCCCAAAGCAAAACCGTTACAGCAACCAAGGCTTTCCCTGAGCATTTCACGCTAAAAGCAAAAACTGCGCTCCCCCGCTTCAGAGACTTTATACTGTTGAGAAAACGGACTGTGGTTTCCTCCAGCACCCGTTCTAATTGTGTTCCTTTTGCTCAGAGAAGGAGATACGTCCTTTGCAGACCATGCAAAGACCTGACACTGCTCATGAAAATCACACTGCTTCTCTCCAGTTGCGGGATGGATACCAAGTGCCGATCGGCAACAACAGGAAAACAGCAAAGCGAGTATCACATCCCAAGGCAGAAATTGCTCACCATGTGTTTTCTGATGGGAAAAAAGGTACGCACACAGCAGTGTTTTCTAACTTGCGTGCCCAAGTGCCTTGCTCTGAAATCTTCAGGAGAGTCAACCGGTTTCAGGCTAGAGTACTTTGCCTGCCTAACAGTTGCAAAATCATATCCTGGAAGCAAAATCAACAAAAAAGCTCCAACAATTTGCAGAACAACTGAAGTTCCCACTACAAACCATCACTTTTACTGTATCAGAGTACTGTACAATTAAAATCTTCCCTTTTAGAACATCCTTGACTGCTGCTACGAGCCTGTGGTATATCAGCATCTATTTATTGTTTTCCAGCTCTCCTGTCTTCCCTGTTCTCAGCAGCTTTGCACAGGTCAGTAATTGCAGTTTGATGAGAAGTGGGCAAACCTGTCCAGAAGCTCAAAGGTATATTCAATCCTGCTGCCCCTGTTATTATTTTAATCTCCATATTATGCAAATACTATTTCCTTCTTTTCTCGCCTAGCTGCCATTAATCTTATCCTCAGCTTGGTGCAAAGCTGAGTAAATGTGAGCCTGCACACAGAAAAACTCTCTCAGGTACATTCAGCACGTGTACAGAGCCGTGGTAAGACCAGCAAAAGCGACAAACGACCCCGTTGCAGACCCTACAAAAAATGCTCTTAAAAAAAGGTTATAAAAACCTTAGCTTCTTTCAATCTAGGATATTCTCTCCTGTTTAAAGCAATTCTAAGAAATCTAACGTAGGGCCTTACAATGGTACCACAAACAGACACAGAACATCTAATTTCATACTTCTCTTTATCCATAACCAAAAAAATGGTCTTGGATCAGAGCAGATACTGGAAGTCTGTGTAGCTCCTTCCAAAACCACTCATCCTTGAACCGAAAGATCGCTGCATCAACCACATCCTTTAAATACAAGCATTTATCTGCTAAATTCACATCTGAAGGGGAAGAAAAAGATAATCTTTTACATAATAAAGTTACTTCCATCCCTTCTCTCGCTATGTTAGTGAGTAGCACTGGCAACAGGAGCACTTCTGCAGATGACAACAGTGTGCCAAGGACCCCAACGCCCCTGCAACACACGGTGGGTGTTGTGGAGAGGCTCCGGTCTGGCCGCTGGCTGAGTGCCCTTCAGCTACAGGAGTGCGTTAGCTGCACTCCCAGAGCGCATCTGCCCATTGTGCTTCATCCAAAAGGAAAGCCATCAGCACGCTTTGCATCACCGCGTGATTTCCCACGCACAGAAAGCACGGCTGATTAGGAAGTGAGCTTCAAAAACACGTTCATAAACCAAAACAAGGCACTGATGGAGACACCCTCCATCCTTTCATAACAGCAGCTGAGACAGAGCTCCAGTCAGAACAGAAACACAAGGAACTGAACTTCAGAACTGAATTTCAGGTGCAAGACATGTCGAGGAAACACAAGAAGAAACTCAGCATGGTCTTACATCTGCTTAGGAAGGGCTCAGGATCTGAAATAGCAGCCCTGTTACTGTCCCAATCACATCTGCGGCAGGATCTTTTGGCAGACAGTATCCGAACACGCACATCCCCTCTCTCAGCACCTCCCCGAGTGCAGCCCTGAGCGGCCACGGCCACCGCAGCCCCTCCACCCATAGACAGCAGCCGGGGAGGGCTGAGCATGTTTGCTCCACTTGGCATCTCTCGGGGGACATCTGGGGATGTCGCTCCATCCCCCTGTTTGTTACAGCCACATCCCCCATCTGTGCTCAAGCCACACCACTAGACAGCCCCGGATCGGTTCCCAAAGGCCTTGCCTCTCTACCTCCAAGAGGAATTCCTTCCTCCCGTAACGCCTAGGGAGACCAGAGCAGGTATGTCACTAAATGCTTCCAGGGATTTCCCGGGACACATGGACATTGCTACAGCTTTTAGACGGAGAAGCCTTTGGGAAATGGAAGTTTTCAGCCAGCGCTTTCCACACTGACCTGTTTGTTTAGTTCCTAAAAAATGAATGAATGACATACTATGGTTATATATTACGCTACATCACACTCCCTCTAGTTTCCCCTACTGCCTACTCCAGTTGCACACCCTGGAAAGCAGAAGGGCCCCATTTCAAGCACGTTGGTTGAAAGGGAACAAACAAGAGGATATTTGGTGTATTCACAAAGCGTTTCTCAGCAAGTCTTACACACCATCCAAAACCACTATCATCTAAAATATTTCTACTTACAATCATTGTGCCTGACCCAGTCTACCACCTGATATTTTAGGCTCAGCCTGCAATGTGACCACCGCCAGTGCCCTCACCAGTTCTCACTGGCGCAAGGCCACCTCTGAACAACTCTTCCAGTGATGCCAAGGGGCACACACCTACGCTCGCAGAGACCTGGAGAAGTTTAACCTTGAGCGTGACTCCTGCAGACGATCCAGAAGACACCAGCATGGCAGGGTCCATCCCAGCCTACCTGTTCCCGCTCCCCTGCATGGCCCTGGAACTCCTCCTGGGGTCCCAAGCCCCATCCCTGTTTAGCAGCACTCACAGCCCCCCGCTTTTTTCCTAAAGCAACTGAACACTGCCGAAACAGCTCCTACCTCTCCAGTCCCCTTGGGAGGCAGAACCAAGACCTCACCAGCCTAAGGGTTAAAGACCACCCAACCTCCCGCTAACATTTATTCCCTGGTATTT
The DNA here is from genome assembly GCA_000699545.1 of Podiceps cristatus. NCBI lineage: Eukaryota > Metazoa > Chordata > Aves > Podicipediformes > Podicipedidae > Podiceps > Podiceps cristatus. The sequence continues at coordinate 18,152 of KL266647.1, forward strand.
GTTGTTGTGCTGCCCAGAGCTGAAGGAGCTCTCCTCCTTTCACAGAGTTCACGCTGCCAACGTGCTGATAGACAGTACCATCCTCATTATTTCTCTTCCTGCCTGTCAAGACATCCGAGCTTCTTTCAGCTCCTCTAAAATGGGCTCATCATTCCTGATCACTGAACGGGCAGTTCCAGCCCAAGCTCATCTCTCCCGAGCAGGGATGACTGGAAACGCACACACCTGTACCTCGGCCTGCTCCCTCCTCTCCCAGGGGCCAGCTGGGTAACGGATCCTATCTGCTCTTCCCACAGCTGTGTCCTGCTGGCAGCTCCCAGCCGTCCTCTCTGCAAGCTGCCACGACCTCGGCGGGGCTGGAGCGCTCGCCTTACAACGGAAAGTCTCTCCCCAAGTACATGACCTCGCTTTCCAGCCGATTAAATTTCATCCCGCGCCCGCTGCCCCAGCACATCCCGATCCTCCCGCCCTAGTCCTTCCCGGCATTGCTGAGGGTACAGAGCTGAAGCTTTGGGAGATCTTAGAAGCGCCCTGCGGCACTTTGTGACCGCTGTGGACAGCGTTAAAGACCCG
>KL266648.1:1704-12294 GCA_000699545.1 Podiceps cristatus
GAGCGTCGTCCAGGCGCTGCTCGATCTCTGACAGGCGTGGTGCCACGACCACGTCCCTGGGAGCCTGTTCCAGGGACCGACCACCCTCTCAGTGAGAACCTTTTCCCGTCGTCCAGCCTGAACTTCCCCTGGCACAGCTTCGTGTCCTTTCCTCGTGTCCTGTCGCTGGTCACCAGAGACCAAAGAGATCAGCACCTGCCCCCCGTGAGGAAGGTGTAGGCTGCCATGGGGGCACCCCTCAGCCTTCTGATTATGTGCTGGTTTGATCTATAGAAAGCAGGCTGGAAGGAAGAGGCTTTCCTCTCACCAGAGGTTACTAAGCCTGGTGATGATTATTGGATTACTTACTGCTTGCTTATGTTACAAACGGACTCCTGATGTTTAAAAAAACCCCCTTTGTTTAAAAAATAAAGAGGGAAAAAAAGAAAGGAAAAAAAGGGTGTATGTAGAGGTAGAAGTAGTTAGTAATGGAAAAATTGAATGGAAAGACAGAGATGGAAAAACTAGATTAGACCTGATCAAAGAAGACTCTAAAGATCTAAGACATTACCCCTTATCTGGCAGATTCCTCACAATTTTAGAGTCTGTCATCAGAATTTGTCTTCAAAATGAGCAGGGAAGACATCATGGATATGAGAGCTACATGAGAGCTACAAAAATGATCCGAGGGCTGGAGCCCCTCTGCTGTGAGGGCAGGCTGGGAGAGCTGGGGGGGGTCCGCCTGGGGAAGGGAAGGCTGCGGGGCGCCCCGACGGGCAGGCTGCGGGGAGACCTGACTGCCGCCTGCCAGGGCTTAAAGGGGGCCTGTAGGAAAGGTGGGGAAAAGCTTTTCAGTAGGGACAGCGGTGACAGGACAAGGGGTAATGGTTTTAAACTGAAACAGGGTAGGTTTAGGCTGGATATAAGGAGGAAATTCTTTACAGTGAGGGTGGTGAAACACTGGAACAAGTTGCCCAGAGAGGTGGTGGATGCCCCATCCCTGGAAACATTCAAGCCCAGGTTGGCCGGGGCTCTGAGCAACCTGATCTGGGTAATGGTGTCCCTGCTCACTGCAGGGGTTGGACTAGATGGGCTCTGGGGGTCCCTTCCAGCCCAAAACATTCTGTGATTCCATGATTCTATGATTCTATATTAATACAGATGTATTTGGCTAATTTGAGTTTATAGCAGCATGCTTCAAGTCCTGTAGAACCTGGGAGAAAAGATAATGCTGTATTTGGTGCAGCATCTTAGAATGATACTAAATTACTATGATTTCAAGAATAAATTTATGCTGTTATTTTGGAAGCGTGAATGATGTGTGATCCTCATAAATTTTTATAGGTAATTTAAGTGTTAGACAGCTGTCTCTGAGTTTAATACAGTAATTATCACTGACACAAATTTGAGTTGACATAGGAAAGATGAGATATGCTTATTCAGCTGTGCTATAGATTTCACAAGCTAATTTGATCTCGGGTAAATTACTTACATTAGGGATATATGTAAGATGTTAAATAGTAATGGTATATTTTTGTTAGCAACAAAATGACAAGCAACTTGTCTGGTGTTTTTTGGTTTAAGAAAATTGCGATCTTAGATAGTGTACAAAAGCATAACTACCTAAATTAGGGACAAATTCTGTTTTATTGGGTGTTAGTGTGAATTCAGGCTTTGATCATAATTTGTGTGTGGTGGGCATTATGCTGACTTAGGTGTCTTAGAAATGAGGCTTTGCTGTTACGGTGTACCTCTGGTAACTAAGGAGCACTTCATAAAAATTAATCCAAGGTACTTGCTCTTTTTACTTATTGATATGTATTAATGACATTTAATTATACTTGTCTTCTGTGGAACCGAAGCTTACTCAAAATAAGTCTGCAGTTTGCTTCAGGTGCATCTTGTTTCATTTTGCATCAGATGATGAGCTTTAGTGAGCAAAGAAGTGAACCAAAGGGATGTGCCAGCTTCACAGTCCGTTTTGTGGCTCATCTGGTTAGAGCTGCCTCAGTAACAACTGCATTGTTGCACTCCGTCTTAGATCCTGGACTTGCACCATAAGCTGTGTTAGTTAAGGAATGTTTGTATAAATACTTGAGAGAAACTGAATTTATTAAAATGTGTTACGGAATATTTGGTCCTTCTAACGTCTTTCATCATTGATTTCTTCAAAGCAAATACTTCTGCTCTTGAAAATAAACAAAAAGATACTTGTATTTATGCACACCAGGGTCTTTATTTATGGTAGGTGAGCTTCGTGAGTTTGTTGTATCTAATAATATCTGTAAGAAAGATGGTCAATATTATGGCATCACCTTTCAAATGTTCCTTGGATTCACAAAAGGAGATGCACATTCTCTCTCTCTTTTCACTGTGTGGCTTTGCAATGACCAGGGAACAGGTGTAAAACTAGAATTTATTCAGAATAATGTTAAGAAAGTGGAAGATAGTTACCAAAGATTTCCTCCATGTTTGTGGGATTAAGCACTATGAAATGGTTTCCAGAATTCAGTGTCATAGTGGATAATGTCATGGCATTGAATAAGGAAATACCAAATTCAGTCAGTCCTCCTAAAATAAGGCTATGTATTCAGTCTGAAATACAAAGCTAGAGCATTTGATATTCATACTGTTGATGTGAAATCAGGGTAGAAGGGTGATCTGTAATGGAATTTTACCTTTGTGCCAATGGATGTGAAATATATTTATTCTGGAGAGGCAGGTGAGTTCCAACCATTAGGAGACATTGTAGGTGTGTCATATTTTTGTTTGCTTAACCTTTCACGACCATTCTTTGTTCTACCTACTTCCTACTCTGTGCATAGTTCAGGTGGTGCCCTGACAAAATATAAACCAGCTGCTTTCTTACAATGTGGTCACCTGCATCTGGGACAACATGGTACCTGATTTGTGTTTAAATAGGTTCTGAACTTACAAGATGATTTAGCAGTTTTATTTGTGGTTATTAGAAATGGCATGTCCTGAACTTTGATGTTGAAACCGCTCTCTTCTAAAAGAAGGGAGCATTTGAGACTGACAAATAGGAACTACTTGTTGCTCCAGGGAGGGCTGAAGTAATTTATTTTTAAAAAGCAAGCATAAAGTGTACAGTCTTCTATAATGGAATGCAAGAGTTCACTTGCAAAAGGCAAGGAAACCTGTGTTTTAATATAATATGGTTCATGATCAAAGAACAGTGTGTACTGTGGGCACCTTCATCTAGAAGAATACTTGTGCCTGCCACATCTCATTTATGGGTTCCTGTACGCGTCGGTCTGGGAGAACTTCCTTACAGCAATCTTCACCCCTGTCTCCAACTGCTACAGATTACTGTGTATGTAATCTAGGGTATTATTTCACACTCGTTTTTTAGCTAATGCTGAAGTCAAACATTTGGTCAAACAAGTGACCAGACTCATGTCCCTGACTGCATGTTCCCATCTTTAATTGCATGAATCCTAGAGTCATGGGATGGTTTGGGGTGTAATGTCAGCTCACTTATGTGACTGAGTGCTACCCATTTGTCCACAGACCTAGTCTGCAGGTGGATTACCAAGCTGATCTGGATGGCTGTAAGTGGAGACTGTAGCTTCTTCATGAAGCTGTACCCTCAGAGAACCTTCCTCTGGCTTTTAGTTAAGTTTTGTGCCACTCTAAGAGGTTTTATACAGTTAATTCCCTTGGATCATAGCAAAATTAAATCTACTAATTGAGGTATTGTATTAATCTATGTAACACTTAGCGTTGAAGCTTTTCCAGTTCTCTGGGGTTTCTCTTGAGGAAAAAAAAAAAAAAAGACAAACCCAAAATATTCCTGAAAGGATCATGGGATGGATAAGAAGCAACACGTAGTTGAGAATGCAAGAGAGAGGTGTCATACCTTAGTTTGGCAAGCGTTTTTCTTAGAAGAGTACTAGTTTAAACAGCTGCTCTGCTCTCTTGCCCCTTCTTCCCACTCTTGACGACATTGCCTTCTAGGTTGTGCTCATGTAATTGTACTTTTCAGATGAACGTGCCTGGGAAGCTCATCTCTGTTAAAAGCCTCCCCACCTCTTTTCCTGTACTACAGTTGTATGTTCAACCATGCAAATGCTTGCACTGTCCATGTTAGGGCAAGAAGTCCATGTTTCTTATATGTTAAGCATGGAGTAAGGTGTTAAGTGTCTGCCGTGTTCTGGTTGGCTTGCTGGAAATCTGCTACCTGGGAGCGTGACTGCTGAGAGCACCCTTTGGAACCGATGTTCCACCAACCACCCTATTTTTCAGAGGCATAAGAAAATAAATATAAGGACACTGATTTTGAAGACCTATTCTTTTCACAGGTAATTCCTCTGTTACGGTGTGCAACTGCTGGATTGGCAAACCATGATAATGGTAATCAAGGTTTTACCCTGCGAGGTAAATGGGAAATCCAAGATTGTTGACAAATTTTCTCATACCTGTTGTGGATAACTTGCAAGCTGAGTGAAATTCTGGAAGCGCTTGCTTGAATTTATTAACCATTTAAATGCACAATAACCAAAACCCATCATGTATATCACTTGGATAAGCAATCTAGAGTGATATGAATTATACATTCTGAAGGTGCTTTAAAATTATGTGTGAACCTGAGACCCTTTTTGCCATTCCCATAGTGATTAATTTCAACCCAGTCTTTCTGGTTACCGGTGGTACTTAAAGAGCTCTATGCCAAACTTACAGAAGAATTAGCACCTCATTGGGGCCTGCTCGTCTTAAGTGAGGACAGGCTGTGGTGCTGGAGGAGGACAACGCTGAACACCTTGAAGCTCTTTTTGTGGAGAGTTCAGCGGGTGCCGCGGGGTGTCACCAGTGCGCTCAGCGTCGTCCCGCTTTTAACGGGGATGTCTCGTGGTAGTGATGTCAATCTGAAATCAATGCGTTTCCGGACCCTCTGCAAAACCCCAAAAGCAGAGTATGGAAGTCTTCAGTGACTGTTAGGGTATGGTATCAGACTGGCCCCTGAAAGAAACCATCCGGATCTTTGAGGAGTTTTTTGGAGCTGGTGAAATTGACAGCAAGAAGCCTGAGAGCTTTGCAACAGGCAGCTGTGCGCTTGGAAAGGCAGGGAACCTGCTGCTTAGGCTTAGCCGGCTCCCGAGCTCCTTTGAGTGCGTATTTGTAGAACCACGTTTAAAATCAGACAGATGTACTTGACCAAAACCGCAAGAGAGCTGAAGGAAAACCTGATATTCTAAGACTGATTCACGAGGCCTTTTAAAAAGTTGGATGAGTGAATTATAGGGATTAATTTTAAATCACCTTATAAAAAAAATAAGAAAAGTTTCAGATCTTGCCATATATCCCATGTGAAAGTGAAGTTACCTTCCTTACTAATTCTTCTGTTTATTTGATTGCAACTGGGAAATTAAATGTCACAGGAAGTGACTGCCTGCTTTTCCTGTTAGATGTGTAAGTTTTGGACCACTGAGAATATTAACCAAGCCACTGATGAGCTGCCCAGTGTAGGGGGAAAGTGTTCTGAACTCCAGACAGCTGTTCCTCCAGCAGCTGGATGGGCCAGAAGAATTGGGCAAAACAATTTAGATGAAAATGGATTGGCACTTGGTATTCTCAGGGCACGGAGGGAACTGGCTTCCTAGTCATGAAATGATAAAATAATGCCAAGGGCTTGGACTGCATGTGTGGGTTTGCATGCTAGACTCTTGTAGCCAAGATCCGGTGCTTGCCAATTAAGTGCCACACCTGTGAAACGGATGGCAAAGTCCAAGTTTCAAAGAGGAAACCAGAGCTACAGGCGAAACTTGCAGACCAGGCAGGTGTTGCTTCTCTTTGTTTCCAACTCTGGCAGCTGTCCTGTAGTTTTCCTGTGTAGAGCACTCACTGCAGTGAGATGTGGGATGGGGGTGTGTGATCTGTTTACTGTGTATGACATCTGCAAACAAAGTCCGGCATTATCATCTTAAGGCTCTGTATTTCTAAGTTGTGTATTAAATACAAGGAAAAATATTTCTTCACTAGTAGTTTTACAGAGTCCTCCTAAGTTCTGGGTTTAAAGCACATTCTGTTGCTGATGAGGTTTGTTTGAAAGTACCCTGCGCAGCTAATTAATATAACGTTGCATTGCAGAATCCGGAAAAGCCTGTTACAGTAGTGCTACCAAACATGAACTGACTCGCAGTGTGACAGCTGCTCAGGATTCCTATTTACAGTTTATTGCTTCTGTAGCCCCTTTTGTTATGCTTACCTTTACTCTTTTTCAACACTGTCAGTATGGAGTGTAAAATAACCCTTGCTTGGCCAGAGAGGGTTAAAAAAAAGACTTTCCCGTTCTGTTGCATTCTTGCAGCACAGAATTCGTGTCAAAATTCGAGTAAGGGATTAGTAGGGTTTTCTGAATAAGAATTTAAACCAGCCTCCACGAATATCAATACGCAAACATATGGAACTTGTGCAGCTGATGTCTGCAGCTACCTGCTGAATAGGCATTTTGGTTTTTCCCCACTCCTGCTGTAAAGGAATGATAAGTCACTTATCCTTTCTCCAGAACTAGCAGACATACTGACTGTCACTGCTGAAGGTTATTACACTTGGCTAATTTAGACAGTGTTGATTGCAGTTACTAAATATACAATATATGAACATGAATAGAATACACCAAGTTACAGACTTTGTGGTTCTATTTAGACAAAAATGACACCTTAATTTTAAGTACTGTATAATTATACCTTGTAAGTACTGTGATTTGAATTGAGTCACGGCATTTGCAGTGGTCAGAAAGTTTGAAATTTGGTACCTTTAAGACTACCAAATTGAAGTAACTATTTAACTGTTGATTTAACTGGTGATATTTCAGTGGCTATTTCTTGGTGCTGTTGAGGTTAACAAGTGAATAACTGGCTGAGGTAACTTTAATTCTCCCAATTTGGAACAAGAGTAAAATGTTCAGTGGCTGCTAAGTAGTTCTGCATAGTTGCTTATCTTAGCTTGTAATAATAATGATAGTCTGACACGATATAGAAACTTCTGTATCATTTATATGAAAGTAGGTCATCCTGCATATGAGACTGCTATAATGGAAACTGGACTAGTATGAAACAAACCAAAAAAATACCCCTAGATTGTTTTTCACAAGGTGGACCTCCTCATCCAATTAGGTTTTTTTATTATTATTTTATTATTTTCTTAATTAAGTGATCTCCTGTATTCTACTATGGTATTTGTTGTAAGAAAAATATTAATTAAGTGATTTCTTAATTAAGTGATCTTCTGTATTCTACTATGGTATTTGTTGTAAGAAAAGTATTTGTTGACTTTCTATTGTCTGCTCAAGAGGTCCTTCAGGGATAAAGAACTGCTCTTGTCAAAGGGTTGTTGATTCTTCCTTATTATGTAGCTTCAGGATCCTTTCATAGTTTGGTATCCCCTTTGATCTTGAGCTGTGAAGAGAAAACATTGCCAGATTAAGTCTGCAAAGGATTATCTCAACAATTCCACAGATCGTTTCCTTCAGAAATCTGGGATCTGTGGTTCTCTCATTTGCTTTACATTTTCATAACTGTCTAGAAGATGGATTTTTGGGTTTTTTGTGTTTGTTTTCCAATTTAATTTTACCTTTGGTATTTATGTTTAATTACCGATGATCTTTCATTTGCCAAATCTCTACTGATTTTTAACATGCAGTTTCCACTAGACCTGTAAATACCCATTTTTCTTTGTCATGACCTCCCTTTCACCTGAACCTTGTTAATAAGTTGAATATTTAAGTTCACATGGCTTACTACTGTAATCATGTTAAACATATTTCCCCTAGTTAAACATATTTCCTTTAAAAGCTATGAGTTGATCTTATTTTTTGCAAGTATTGCACAGGAGCTTCTAATTGGTTTTATGTTCTCATTTGGAATAGATGTATAATTACCTAATGCCTATAGGTCTCTATTGTGGGGTTTATATCTTTCCTTTATTTGTTTTCCCTGTAGTACTCCATTCATGCAGGAAGGTGTAGATTCTATGAAATAACCTTTCGATTTTCTTTGACTTTCCATCCTATTTCAAGAGAATCAGGCTCATTCCACTTTATCCAAAGATCAGTTTCAAGTGTTCTTAAATGATTGACGGAAAAAAAACCTTTAATATTTTAGGTAATACTCAAAAGTATTTAAACACCAACCAACCTCTTGTTTCAGAACTGAGACCTGTTAACGTGTTGGAGGTAAGTTTAGGTGTTCTGTGTATGGTTTAGTTGCTCCATAGTTTAATGAGCTTTGTCTTCCATGTGGCTCCACATGTTATTTTCATGCCTCAATAACTGAATTTTCTTGTCAAGTTCTAATGGATCTGAAAGAAAGATAAATAGCTATATTTTTATTATCTAGAATCTGGATGAAGTATAAACAAATTTGAAGACATTTGTCTAGAAACAAAGTTGTTCATCTCAGGGTTCTGGTTCTTCCCCCTGTACAGGTAAATTAAACATATAAAAATAACCTGCCTATCTGCTAACTTCTTTGAGAAATATTATTTCACTGTATTGGAGTGCTGACTTCAACATCTTATTATGCTTGGTAGCAGTATCAGTAAGCTACTGTTATACAGTATATATAATGATTAACCTGTGGTAGCTCCAGAATGCCTACTTGCAGGCTTGTTTTTGGCACCAAGGGCTCAAAACTCTCCCACTACTCATTTGTAAATGCTGTTGAACTTGAAAAGTCTTTGACTTGCATGCTACCACTATTAAGTGTTTACTTCAATGACCAAAGTAAAATCATATTAAAAATATTTTTGATCAATTTAGAGACTTGTTTCATGTTGGCTGCTTAGTTGTAGTCCTTGTTGTGAAGAGCTTTAAGACATCTTAAAAATGAAGACCAAGTAGATGATCTACTATCCTTTATAAACTATTTCAGAACAAATTCTTAATTTTATCTACTCATTCAGTTATGCTTGTAGCTTTTCTAATCCAAAGTAAGAGGCTTGCAGTCCAAAGCATGTGGACTTGCACAAATTTTCTTGAGTAACTTTGATTTTAGATAATCCATAGCACCTGATACTGAAAACTTGTAATTTCCCTAATTTCCTAGTTCAGAAACTGTAATTTATGTAAGTAGAATTACCAGCTTGGCATAATAGATATTCCAAGGAGGTATTAATTTGCATGCACTATATGTACTGCATGCAGTTAGCCCCCTTCCTCCATCCTTCAAGGAGGAATGCTATTAAGAGTCCCAGATAGTCCAAATCCCATGCAAAATAAATGCTAGCTGGGTACGTAACAAGTACTCAAGAGTGAACATTTTGATAAGTTTGAGAATGCACACTGTTGGTTTAAAGGAAGATATTTTTGAACTGGAGAGAATAAAGTTCTTTCAGACAAGTTTTTCAAAGCTTGGGTTTTTTTTTTTTTTTCATAAAAGGAAACATGATTTAAGCAATTTACATGTCAATATGAAATTTAGGTAGAAGTGAGGTTCAGAAATACAGTCTTGTAAAACTTTTCTGCTGATGCCTAGCCCTGGAAGAATTCAAGCTGTGTGGCTGTTTTTCAGTTCACTAAGCCCATATAATTTGTAGCTTTTGACACTTGGAATGGCCCTAGACTTAACTGACTAGCTAGATGTGGTGAATATCTGGGAAAAAACGCAACCCAAAACCTTCTGACAGTGAAGGTGTCTCCACCTTCACTGGCATCTGCAAGGTTTGTCTATTATGTGAACTATAACTAGAGGTACTACCACCTTTCAAGATGCATAATAGGGGCAGGGGCCACAGAGCAGCACCTGTGAGGCTGGATCAGCACTCTGAATAAAATGGGCTTGTTGTTCACAAACACTTTTGACACTGGCAGCATGCTCTTAAAACCTTGGCTTCCTTGTAGTAAGTTATCCTGCTGCATATTCATACCATGATGGCTAAGTACAGTGAGGCTGGCAGCTGTGTTGGAGACAGCTTGGAAACAAGATGAGGAGCAGCGTAACCTGCAACAAGTGTGACCTTCTGTCATGTGCATGAAGGGAATTTCTCTTTTCCTGCATCTGAACAGCTTCTCACATTTTTCTGTGAATCCTCCTATTTCATCAGGCACTGTTAGGGCACGCACTGATCATTTGGGGTATTTTTAGTAAGCCTAAATAATGGCAGAGGCATGCTTTGAATTTTCCTTCTAGCAGCAGCAGCAGAAATGCCAGCAGTTCACGTCACATGGCTGCTTAAACAAGTATACATCTATTCTAGTAACATTTTCCCACCCAAACATAGCATCCAAGCGCCTTGTGGAGACCATGTGCTTACTGGAGCCTGGCTCATGCTGAGGGCTATGAACTGGAAACTTAACCATTCAAAACCTCCATCCTTTAAATCTCATGAAGTTAGTCATCGGTCACAAAGTGATAGGATGGAAATTTAAACCACCTGAACTTCACGGGGAGACATCTGCAATGTCGCATCTGAGTTGTCCATCTGTGGAAGCAGCGTAGCATCAGAAGGAAACCAGGGAAACCCCCACCGTTTGCAACTGAAGTGATTGCAAAATTGATGGTTTTGCCCACCCGTGTTTTTCCGCGGATCTGAGGGTTTTTAAGAACAAAACTGCTGACTGCTGGGTCGGGGTCTCAGTGGTCTGTAGCGGGG
>KL266652.1:1618-15894 GCA_000699545.1 Podiceps cristatus
AGCCAGCCTGCTCCCACACAGCCCTTGGTGTGACAGCAGAGGTTTGCACCTTCCTTCCTCCAGCAAAGAGTGTTTGTGGTCAGGATTTCTCCACTGGAGCCATGGTCCTGTAATCCTGCCTCATCCTACTTGGGTAGCCGAGAGCCCCAGAGAAGAGACCCCAGCCCGGGAGAAGCCCCCCCATGCCCAGCCAGCCTCATCCACTGAAGTTGCTTCCCCCCTTCTCAGAAATTAAAGCAGCGCTACCGAGCAAGTTGTCCCCCCAAACTACTCGGGAGAGGGAACAGCCTCTTCCCGGCCCCTCGCCCAGCGGCTCCCCGGTTCCCCCTCTCCTCTGAAATCAGCTCAGCACTGCTTGCTCCTGGCCATATGCTCCCAGCGGTTAGAGATGCCAAATATAAACACAGCGGCTAATGCTCACCCAAGTTTCCTTCCCCCCCACCCCCAAATTTCCCCTCTCCTGCTGCCGTTCACCCTCACCCACCTCTCTTTCGGGAGCCGGCGGTGGCTGTGGGCTGCAGCGGGGAGGTGGGGTGCGTGTCAAGAAGCTGGCGATGGGTCCCTCTCGAGGGTGGGTGTCCGGCAGCCGGCTCTGCTGCCGGGGCTCGCAGCCGGCCAGCGGGAACGTGCCGCTCAGGATGCTCGGCTCTCTAAGATCCTCAGGAAACCGGGGCCTCGGCACAGATCACACACACAATATCCCCGGCAGCCGCGGCTCTGGAGTTATTCGTCTGCTATTTCTATGCAACTCGAAATGTGGTCGAGGGATTACTGCCCGGGGAATAAAGAAACGGCTAAACATATTTATACTACAGCTTAAGGAGCCTGTGTAACTGCACACACACACAGCAGCTGATAGGGGGGTCTGGCACAGAGACGGCGGTGATTTGGGACAAATCCCAGGATTGTCTGTCTGTGCTCTAGTTTAGAGCAAGCGCCTATGCTGGTGCTTGCCTAGAGGTGGCAGTGAGCCTTCGCTCTTGTCCTTTCCCGAGCCGAGCAGAGCCGAGCCAGGCAGCACAGGAGGGCCTGGGAAGTCCCCAGCTGAGCTGGAGCTTTGCACTCTCTGCTGGGTTGGCGGCAGGTGAAGTGTTTGCTGTGGACATAAATACAGGTACCTGTGCCCACATGGCACACGGCAGCTCCCGAGCGGGATCTGCAAGGAGTCCCGCTGCCTCCTTCCTCCATCCGTGCCACGCACACCCACGCCACGGGCTCCGGGGGACGCTTTGGCATCCTCTCCCCTGCAAGGTGCGCAGGGAAAAGGTTGGGGTGTGCTCAAATCCAGGCTGCCTTGAAAACCCGGGAGGACACGGCCAGGGCTCGCTTTCAGAAACATCTTTGCGCCACCTCCCAGCTCCACAAGCTCCAGAACATGTCTGGGGGGAAACTCTTTGCTCCCCACTTTCAGGAGCTGAAACAAGTCCTGAGCTACCACGCAGAGATGTGGCAACGTGAAGTCTTCCAGCCCAAACACCAAGGTCAGCTTTTCTCCGAAACCACCCTCCCTTCCACCAAGACGCATGTAAATCCCACCAAAAGCCACATATATATCTTAAACCTCCCTGCGCTGGAGGTTACAGTTTGAAACACGTTGCTGGAAAGATTTTTTTAGAGTGTGTCTCGCAGCCTCCAAGGGTATGAAGTGGGTTATAAAGGGTGATCTCTCTCTCACATGTACGCGTGGGCACGCATGCACACACAAAATCTAATAAAAAGATATTAGTCGAAGAGTATTTGGCTTCTGGCATTCAACTAACTCAAGCTTCATACAGACACCAAAGAAATGAAATTATGGGAGCACACAAACTAGAAATTCCAGGGGGATGAATTAATGTTTCATCACTGTTACAGAGCAGAGAAGTACCTGTCTGTCTTCCCTTGCATTTCTTTCTCTTGTATTTCAAAATGTGAACCCCCTACCTTTAAAACTCACGGTAGCATGTTTCCTCCAGCCCAAGCCCTACCACATTTCCATCAAAATCAGAATTACTTTCATTATCATTTTAAGGACACGGAGAGCTAACAAACACCCCGAAGTTCAAGGACGACTTGTAAATCCAGGGTCCAATTGACAGATTAAAAAAACCTGCTTTAAGACTTTGCTTCACCAGCTGAAAGGGGTTCCAGTTACTTCTGGGTTATTCAGATGCAAACGTTGTTTTGAAACACAAGTGCCTGAGCCATCCACCAGCAGCTGTAAGTTTGGGGGCAGATGCTCGGCAGCGGCAGAGCTACACGACTCCACTGAAATCAGCAAAATCAAGATCATTAAAGCCAGCTAAAACCAGCCCCTTCTCAGTATTTTATACCATCTGAGTCCCTATTTCCAGCCCGTTCCTTTCTAGCAGGATCAGGCCTCCCAATGGTAACTTTTAACCTTTGGATCAATTATTGGGGTAATTACAAACTAGAAAAATCACTTTTGTGTCAACCTTAAACAGTATATTTAGAGATTTATTTTTTTTTTTCCCATTAAGTGACACATTTCAGAGGACTGTAGGTTAAAGACTCTTTCAAAAAGACCTAAATCCCTAATCTTAAATGAGAAGTTATCACCGAGGACCTTGGGGTGGGTGGTGACAAACACAGGAAAGGGCCCTGCGTCAGCCAGCGCCCTGGGTAAATAGGGACGGGGAGGAGAGCGGAGGGCTTGGAGCAGGCTGACAAGCCCGATAAGCCAAATCTGCAAAGCATTCATTGCACAAAAGAACACAAAGCAAACCCAAAAGCAGAGAAACAGCTGCTCTTGAGTTCTTAATTTCTAAAAAAGAGCAAGAAGAAAAAAAAAATATGCCAGAAATACTCCATTACCCACCAGCAAAGCCCCTCGTGGGCCTCCCCGGAGGATGGAAAAAAAAGGGGGGGGGAGGCTCCAGCAGCCCTGCCCCCCCCTCAGACCCCCTTAAGTGAAGCAGCGTATTCGGGGCACCCCACGAGGAGGAGCCAGCTGTGCGGCCCCTCCGTCACCCCGACCCCAGCTCCTTCCAGCCTGGATGGAGCAGCAAAGCGACGCGGCCCGAGCTGCAAAGACCAAGGGGAAGGAGAGCGCATGGAAGGCTGACCCCAGCCCCTAAATTACTCACAGCTCCAGCCAAAAAAACCCAAACAAACAACCCAAAAAAAGCCTTGGGGGATGCGGAAGCGCAGGGGGACACAGAGACGCTGGTCACCCACCTCTGAATCAGCACCGTTTGGCCATGGCCAAAACAACGACTGAGGGTCTCTCCTGGCCCAAACACGTGAGTCAGCGGCTCCCCAAAAAAAGGGAGGAAAACAAGGAGTCAAGAGACAGAGCTGTGGGTTCTTTTCCCCCTTTCCTTCCAGAAACCAAACAAAAGAAAAACAGCGCTCAGCCTTCCCACCGACTGCGGAGAAGTTTGCAGAAGCTATGCCAGGAATTTAGATTTATTTCTGGAATGATTTTAATGGGATATTGAAACGCTGCTGTAATTTAAAGGTATTAAACAGCTTCTTCTATTTAAAACGAGATGAAGCAAACCCTTCCACAAACCACTTTGCTTTGAGCCGACGAACACCAGCACAGCCAGGACAGCTCAGCAGCCCGACGCGAAGTTGCGGCAGCAGGTTTGAACATGCCAGGCCCTGAGTTCACAGTTGGGGGGGTTTTTGGTTTTGTTTTTTAAAAAAGGCAATTTACAGCTTTTTGGCTACCTCCAGCCACATCTCAGCCTCGGATTCACCTACCTCCAGGCTGCAAGAGGCTCCCCACAGCCGACCCCCGGCTCGCGTGCAGCCCCTCGGGTGTCAGGCTCCCGGCAGCCGGGCTGACCCCACTACGAGAGGGAATTGGGGCTGAGCAGCTCACCGCTGTCACCTGCGAGAGCTTCGTTAGCACCAGGGACCCCGTCCCCGAGCGGGGCTGACCTCAGCTCTAACAAGGTTGATGGAGACTTTGCCTGCGGTCAAAAACATCCCGGGTGTTTCCTTGCAAGATCAGACGGGTGCCAGATGGGTTTCAGCTCAAATCTCAGCCCCCTGCTTGTTCCAGCTACTTGGGACCCATTTTCATGCAACTCACAAAAACATCCTGGTTTTGAGGTCTCAACCCTCCGGTTAAATTTGGTCAAAATTAGCTGGATTTGTTTAGGATGAGGCAGACGGATAAACCAGACCACAGCCGGGTGAACCCCGTTTCCTTAGGAAAGTGGTACCAAAGGTACCCTCAAGAAGAAAAAGTCTCCCAAACCTTCAAGTGTTTTGGTGCTGTTGGAGAAGGGAAATTGTGCTCGTGTTTAAAAGCTGGAGGATTTCCGCCTCTTGGTACCTCCGGCGGGTGATGGTAACTCCACCAAGGGTGGCATCGCCGCCCACAAAACCCAAACCAGCTGCTTTGGCAGCGGCTAAAATATGTTTTCCTTGCTCTCTAGCTGGAGTTACCCTCCTAGGCTGGGCCATGGTTAAGTCCCAGGCAAGGAGAGGTTTCCTCATGGGCACACACGGACCTTCCTAGTCCCACCGGCCAGCCCCCGGATCCTGCCCAGTTTGTAGAGGGAGGAGGTGAAATCCCGGGAAATCCTGGCTCTCCATGCCAGGGGAATGCTGGAAGGGCCCCAACTGCTTTTATTTCCAAGCTCCTGCTTTCCCTGCTGCATCTTAGCACACTTTGGCTCTTACGAGACGACTTGGTTAAGTCCAGATTAAATTGATTGCTGCGACCTTAACACCTGACCTAGGGCTTTGCCTACGGCCAGCCGTAGCTGTGCGCTTTCGGGCTTTGCTTAACAATCTTGCGGATATCCTCGCCTTTCCCTAATGCTTTGTGCAGAGCTGGTTGGTAATCTGTCTGCCCGCCCGGCGGTCACGGCTGTAGGACTCGCTGCTCCGTAGCTCTCCAGCTCCATCTGGTTGAGCTTCGGCTCCCAGCCCAGCTCTGAACCTGCGGGTGATGGGTCCCACCTTGCCCCCAAAGCTGGGGAAGTGAGGTTGCGGCGGGAGCAGCACTGCCGTCCTCCTCAGCCTCCTTCCACGGCCAGTTCAGCACAGGGGACGGTCCCTTCGCCATCAGGCCACCGGCAGAAGCCCCTTGGCAACGGAAGTTGGGTTGTGGTTGCAACTCCTCTAGACTTCATCGGTGTCCCAGACAAGGCGGGCACCGCCGCTTGCCGGATGTGTTGAATCCCCCTTTCACCCCACCACTAAATACTGGAGAAGAGCCCAGGCAGGAGGACGGAGACCCCACGCTTTTCCCCCACGCTGGCCAAGCACCACAGCTGGTGGAGCCGGAAAGACCCAGCCCCATTGCACCCACCGCCAGCCCAGAGGTGTTTTCTGCCCTACTGAGACCAGGATCAAATGGCTGTGTGCCAGGAGGGAGGAGAGGTGCTCTGAAGATACCAGGAGCGCTGGCATCCAAGACACTCCGATTTTTGTTTTATTTTTAGCAATGTTATTTTCCCATCCTCATTTGAGGGTTTTTTGCAGCAAGAGCAGCTGATGGCCTGGAAACAGGCTCGGAGTGAGGAGCAGGAGGCACCCATCCACGCAGCCCAGGGGAGGGCTTTGAGGCCAAAACCATAGTAAACAGGAAAAACAGCCTAATAAATAAAGAGGTCACCTTGGACCTGTGAAGCACTACCCCATGAAACGCTGGAAAACAACCATCCGTCTCACCAACCCCTGTTTTACAAGGGCGGAAACTGAGGCACGGGAGTGGCCAGGGTCAGCCAACACATTTGTAGCATCCCTAGGACCAAATTTCAAAGAAAAAAAAAAAAAAAAAAAAGATCAAAGCACTTTCCCCACCACCATCACCACCCCCCAACACTGGGCTGCTGGATGAGAGACAGGGCTCGGGGTTTCCACCGCGAGGCTGAAGGGCCACCAGGAACCCCTGGAGCAGGCTGGAAAATGCTCACCCCAAAGCACCAGCCACAGCCGGAGAAACCCAGCCCAGGACTTGGCAAACCAAAAGCTTCTGTTTGCCGTTTAGACAGCAATAAATTAGAAAGTCAGACACTCAAAACGAAAGACCAGAAAGAAAAGAAAATTCCCCAAGCAAGATCAAGATCAAGGAAGAAAAGAGCTGTTGCGAAACCCCGAGTCCCAGCAGGCCGACCTCTCCCTGTGCCTCGGGCTGCTCTCCCAGCCCCCAACCGCTCCCCCGCAGAGACCACGCTGGAGCAAGTGATGGAGCAAAGAGCCTGGCCCTTCCCCGGAGCGGCTGGCTTCTCATCCTGGGGTAAAATAAGGCCAATTTGGGAAGTTCGGGAACACCTGCAAGCAAGCGGATGGAGGAGGAGGGGAAGGACAGAGGCTTCAATTGCACCGGGCGCGTTACCGGTGGCTGGGCTCCCCGTGCAGCCTCCCTGCGACTGCGGTGGCACCGGCCCTGCACCCAGGCATGTCCCCTGCGCCACCCAAATGTCCCTCCTGCCACCAATGCCGCCCCTTGGGTCTCGGCAGCTGGGGCTCTGCCATGTTGGGGAGCAAGGAGTCACGCCGGCGCTTGCCGGAGCCTCTCATCAGGGGCAAGAGGAGCTGTTTGAATCTGAAACACTTTGCCTTAGGGATTTGTGGGGCACCCTCTTCCCAGGCGAGGAGGTGCAGCCTGGGGTACAGGCCCTTGCTGCCCCGGGGTGAGCAGCCATCCCCATCCGGGGCCGGCAGAGCCCGGGGCCAGCAGTCCAGCATGAACAGCGGACATTCTTTGGGCTAACGCCAGCCTCCACCGTGGGTTTTCACCTAAACCCCCCCATTTGCAAAGACCGTAGGACAAATCCATCTCTGTCCTGACTTAGCCCCAGCCAAAGCAACGGGGCCACAGTGGCAGGGGTGTCCGAACCAGGACAGGACCGGTGCTGAGCTGCCCCGGCCCAAAGCGTCCCTCCCCGGCAGACTGCCTGCAGCCATGCCCCAGAGAGCCCCTGGGGAAGGGCAGGAGGCTGCTGGCTTTTCCCTGCTGCAGCCAGAAGAATCAAACACACCTTGGACGTTTCTTGGCGCAATTCAGCTTTCCGGCAAAGAAATCGCTGTCTTTCTAGGGCACGTTTTCTCCTCGCTAGCCCCGCAGCCTCTTTCCCCTTCCCTCTCCAGCATCCTGCTGGTTCATAAAGAAGTCTCTCTCTCGCCTTTGTTGAATTTTGGAGTGATATCACCACCTCAGATGTGTTTTTCCTGCTCTCAGGGTCCTATCAACCCCCCGCAGAGGACAGGGCAGCCTATTGCCCTGAGCCGCACTCACGGGGCGCAGGAGTGAGCTGCAGTCACCAGGCACATCTGAGAGCTCTTCAAATCTTTGATACCATCGAGATAGACAGAGCCTGAGACAGGCTTCCCCCTCCCCTTTTTCTTTCTCTCTCTTTATTTTTTCTTCCCCCCCGACCTTTTATTCCCAGTGGCCAAGAACATTTAGTCTGGCCGGGAAAAGGAAATCTCATTACAGAATTATGGTTCATTTAGCAGGTCCCACTGGAAGCCCTGCAATAACCACTGGCTTCCTAACAGGATTAGCCAGTGTCTGAACCTCCCAATCTCGCTGCAGTCGTCTCCGCTCCCCCCAACAGGCTCGAGGACCCCAGAAAACCCCAAGTAGCCACAGAAACCCAAGAATGCAGGTGGACACGGAGAAAGAAAGATTGAGGGGAGCCAAAGACGGAGGCTTCGTTGGTATGAACGTGGGCTCTGCTAGCAGAGGTTTGAGCAGACGTTATCCCAGTCTCTCCAGCTACAAATCCCACTTTGCTTTGCTGTCTTTGCCTCTTCCAGCCTCATGGCTCATTCCCACTCAATGGTGCGTGTTGGTTCCCACGAGGGGACTGGGGCCATTAATTTCAGAAACACAAGCAAGATGCTGGAGTAATGCAAGTTCTGCTACAGCGTTAAATATGACGTACCCTGTCTGCTGCACCTGAACCAGTACCGAGGTGCTTGCGTGAGCTGGTTGAGGTTCCTCCTGACATCAGTCTTGGAGTCTACAGGCTTTTGTTTGGCATCACATCGCACAGTAACACATTTTCTGGGATCAGCTCTCTATCGTTAAGAGGGTAGGAGGGCTTAGGAAAAAATAATTCAGAGGAGCAGAAGGTCAAGAAAGAAGCCAAATGATATGACGTCACCAGAACAGCCGAGACCAGGTTTTGCCTTCAGTGATGCTGAAATCTCTTTGCTTCTCCCATCCCTGTCCCCACTCGATACAAGGAAGAGGTGGTGAAAGAGCAATAAATTGAGTGCAGCACCGCGTATGAAACCACCTCTGCGATTTCACAGGGGTGAACACCTGCCTTTTGCCACAAATCTGCTCCCGGTGTTTCATTACCGCATCGATTTACACACGGAGAGACCGCAAACGCTGTCCCCAGCAGCAGCCGGCAGAGACGTCAGGCTGAGGACGGCAAAGCCAGCTTTTCCGATGGCCTGGAGCTGGCTGCGTGCTTGGCACGGCAGCCCGGCCCCAGGCAGGGAGGTGACGGCAGGAGTGTTGCAAAATACTTCTGCCTACGATGCCCGATGAAGATGACTGAGCCCGATGAAGACGACTGATTTGTCTCGGTGGCATCCCTCCAGGGGTTACCTGGGAAAGGAGTGCGAAACACAGGCAGGATTTGCCTGGTGTGCCTTCCGTTAGAGCAGGGAGAGGCGGCACAGCTTTGCCTTAACCAAAAGCCAGAAGCAGCAAGCTTGGTTAACCAAGTTGGCCAAGCCCGTGCTCTCAGCTACCTTACGCCATCACACATCTACTCAACCTTATCCCATCACACATCTGCTACAGGCAGCGTTTGCCACGGCAGAGTCCACACCAACCACCGTAGGGTGCACCCTGCAGACGTTCAGGTCCCCGGTGGTCCCCTGGGACCAGGTCCCTTCTCCAGTGAGGGGTGGGCAGCCCCGGAAGGTGTTGGAGCCCACCACAGCCCCACCTCCAGGCATGCCTCTCCTCTCTGACAACATGAGAAGCCCAGAGTGTTGGCTCCCAACTTTGATGCTCCAAATGAGCTGGGGTGGCTGAGAAACATCATTAGCGCTGGAGGAAATAAAAGGCCATGTAGGGTTGTTTTTTCAAGACAGAGCACTGCATCCCTGTCCCCGCAGCTCCCACGCTGTGCCAGCTCCACCAGCAGATGTTTCCATCATTAACAAGACTTTTGTCTGGAAGTGAAGGGATACAGTGGCCTTCACACTGCTGCTAACGAAGCTGCGTGGGCAGGGGCTAAGCGCTGGGGGTCAGCCCGGCGCTCAGATAGCAGCAACACGCGGGGGCTTGTGCTCACAGGGTGAGGAACGTTCCCGTGAAGGTGGTGGGGACTTCATGGTCTTGCATGACCAGCCCAGGGGACAAAGCACGGGGCGAAGACAGAAGCTGTGGGAAGAGAGAAGGGAGGGATGATGCAGAGCCGAGAGCAGGAAAAGTTTTGCTCACGCACGCAGCGTGTGATTCAGTTTGCAGCGTCTCACTGAAGCCAAGAATTGAGTAAGAGGCCAAAAAGGATGAGACGTTTATGCGGCTAATGAGAACACACGGGCTGCGATCGTCCCTGATGGTGAGAGCACCCCGGGAGGGGCGTAACCCCCCGCTCCTGGCCTTCCACTACCTCAGGTCACCGGGAACACCCGGGGATCCTCCCTGGGGAGGGAGTGACAGATGACCTCCGTCCGTCAGTCTGGCTGTCCCGGGTACGGGCAGCGAGGTGCAGAGGATGGACAGGGAAAGGGACCGCGTCTTGCTAGAGCACCAGAACAAGGATGCCCTCACTCCCTCAGTGCAGAAATTAGTGCTGCAGCAGTCATCGGGGCTTTTGGGAGGATTTTTTAGCCTCTTTTGGCTGCAGACTGAGCGGGCACAGAGATGCAAGGGCCCTGCCTTCCTCCGGCCCTTCTGCAGGGACCCCCGAGCAGCGTCACCCTTCCCAGCATGGCTCCCCGTCACCGCTGCGCTGGGCAGAAACGTCACTTGGTGACCTGGGAATGAGCAGCACAGCCACGTACAACATCCAAGAGCATCAGCCACCACAGAGGAGGAGATACGGGGCTTGACCTGGCTTGATACAACTACACACCATACATGGCCCAAACCGGCCGTGCAGCTTCCCCCCACCCTCTTCTCCATTTTCTGTCTCTTCTTGTTTGTTTGTTTGGCCATTCAAGTGTTTAACAGCAGCAACGGGGGTCTGGCAGCCCAAAACTTTCCCTAGGGAAGAAGTTCTGGCATCCAGCGGCCAAGTCAGGAGACTCTGGAAAGTTGCTTTGAGCCTGTCTCATCTCATGACTTGACATATCACCGCTGTCCATTTCCCTTCCCAAGGAAATCTGATTTGTTCCAAAGTTTATAGTTTCAGTGACCTAATCCCAGCATAGTTGTTCCTGTTTCCCTTTAATTTACTGCCGCAGCTTGTATTAATTGATGTATTGCAGAGGGCTTGAGTCAAGCTAATTGTTTTAGAAAAAGAAAAAAAGAAGAAAGAAAGGGAGATGTGAGGTCCCTTAGTGGATTACTAAGGTATTTGAATGGGGAAATGGCAGCCACCAGAAAATAGTAATAGCTCCAAACAGAAGCAACTGCCCGGAGAGGTGGAGGCTCTCCAGGCTGCCATTCGCAAGGTGCCGTCATGCTCCCGTCAAACAGAAATATCTTCTCTAGGATGACCTTGAGGAAAAAGCAAAGTGAGGGAGAGGAGGGTTGTGATGGCCTCTCTTCTCTGCCGGGGCTGCCTTCACCCCTCTGGCTCTGCCCTCGCCCAAGGCTGCTTCTGTCGCTGAAAGATGAAAGCCACTGCAGAAGAGGGGATATGGGGCTTGACCTGGCTGGCAGCAAGTCTTGATACACGGCCCAAACCAATCAGGGGAGCTTCCTGAGGACAGGAAAAAGGTGTACGTCACCCATCCTCCAGCAAGGGTGATCTAGGGAACCACAGGCTGCTCAGCTTGCCTAAGAAGGTGACGGAGCAAATCCTCCTGGAAGCTGTTTCCACCCATGATGGACAAGAAAATCATTGGGAACTGCCAACAGGGATTTATTGGGCATAAATCATGGCCAATGGACCGGATCACCTTCCAGGGTGAGATGATTGGCTCTATGAATCTGGGCAGAGTAGCACAAGATCTGTAACTTCACTTTAGCAAGGCCTTTGATAGAGTCTCCTGCAGTATCCTTGTGGCCAAATTGTGGATAAGCAGATATATTTGGGACAGGGTGCACTCTCAGTTTGTTCTCAGATGATACTAGATAGTGGGGAGCAGTGGACATGCTGGAAGACAGGGCTGCTATCCAGAAGGACCACGATGGGCTGGAGAAACGGTCCAAGAGGAGTTCAGGGAATTCAAAGGCAAACACCAAGTCCTGCCCCTGGAATGGGATAACCCCAGGCAACAGGCCAGGCTGGGTCCAAATGTCTGGAAAGCAGCTTTGGAGAAAGGAACTGGAGATCCTGGTGGGCAAGGAGAACCATGGTTGGGCTTGGCCAAAGCCAGCTGCTTCCCTGGGCTCTATTTGGTACTTGCAGGTCTGGACGGTGTCCGGTTCTGGGCTCCCCAGGATGAGACAGACACAGACACACTGGAGGAAGTCCAGTGGAGACCACCAGCCTGATGAAGGACTGGAGCAGGAGCACTCAATGCACAGGGGAAGCTGCAGGAGTTGGGCTCCTTCTCCCCAAAGAAGAGGGGGGGAGAGGAGACCTAATGGCTGTCTACAACCACCTGAGTGGAAGCTGGGGGGAACACAGCCAGAGGTCACCAGAGGCAGGATGAGATGCAACAGCACAAGCTGGAACATGGGAAATTCTGACTTGCTATTAGGGGGAAAAAAACGTTCCCCACGAAGGTGGTCAAACATGAGGGATTTTCGTCCTTGGGGTTATTTAGAACTTGGCTGGGTCATGGCCCTGAGCAACCACCTCTGGCTCAGCCACCTTGAGCAAGGATGCCCATGGTGTAGGCAGAGGAGGTGGGGTACAAGGCAGAGCACAGAGGCTGTACCAGCTAGGTTTGGAGACCTCATGCTTAGTTTTGCTGGTTGGTTTTGAGCAGAAGCCAACAGAGAACAAGGCAGAGGAGGAGGAGAAGCTTCACCTCCACCAGCTTCACCTGATGGGACCCTACAGCGTTTCTAGTACCTGACACGCAATGCAGCGCTCTGGGCAGACATAAGCCGGGTTCAAGCCCACGGGAACGCGCAGCAAGGGAGGAAGCACGGATCTCCTCTGCCCTCCCCCATCTCCCTGACCCCCATCCCTGCCCTCCCTCCTCCATCTCCCCTGGGGGAGACGAGGCCTGAAGCAAAACCCCAGCACCGGGTCGAACCGAGACCTTTCCGGGGAGCACCGCAGGGCCGTGTGCGGCTGCCAGCAGAGCAGCATTTGGGAGATGAGGATACATGGAGGGGCAACCCGGCACGCCGGCAGACCCCGGGAGCAAAGCCTGGCTCCCACGAGTCCCTGACACCCTCTGAACCACAGCACCATCGAAGTATTAAAGATTTCAGGCAAGAAATTTGCTTCTTGTTGTTTTCCTGTCCGAAAGTGTGTCGTGTCATCCCCCCCACCCCTTCACATAAATCAGCCCAGGCTCTTTCAGCATGGCTCTCACAGAGAGGTTGATTTATTCGGGAGCAACACAGGGAGTTTCCAGATTAACACTAATTGCTCTCCCAAATTACTTAATAGTTTAAATTGCAGTCCTCTCTTTGGAAATCATCTCAGACAGTTCAATAAAAAACTATCATCGAAGAGACAACTGCAAATTGATAAAGTCTTTGAGTCGAGGCTAATATCATTGCTGTCTGGCAAATTTATTCATCTGAAACAACACGAGGAGGATAAACACCCTCGCTCGGTGAGGAAGGCACCGCCTGCTACCGAGTTGCTCAATTTTCTCTTCCAGAGACACTCTTATTACTCGGAGAGAGCCGCAACGCTGCTGAAACAACGCAGCCAACTGCAACGCCTGCGAATGAATAGCACCAGCCTTTTCCTCGCAGAGATAAAACCAAAGTTTTAAAAATAAGAATGATAATAATAATAATAATACGGCGAATGCTTGTGCTCGTTATGATGGGAGGCAGGGCCTGGTGCTCCCCTGCGGGGTGGGGCTGCTGGGGGCCAGCCTGTATGTAGGAGCG
Source organism: Podiceps cristatus (assembly GCA_000699545.1). Classification (NCBI taxonomy): domain Eukaryota; kingdom Metazoa; phylum Chordata; class Aves; order Podicipediformes; family Podicipedidae; genus Podiceps; species Podiceps cristatus. Next base: position 14,694 of record KL266652.1, read on the forward strand.
GCTGGTGGCCGCCAAGCTCCTGCCGAGTTGAAATTGTCACCCAGGAGGCGAGGGGAAAACTTGTTTCATTTTGGCCGTTTCCCAATTTCCCGGCCCCTCCAGGGGCAGGAGATGCGACGACGTGGCTGGCAGGGGAGGGCGAGGGAGGGCGAAGGGGAGGCCAGGGCTGCGGGGCACGGGAGGGAGAGCCGGATGCGTGCGCGGGGGGCTCAGCATCCTCCCTCCGTGGGGAAAGGGGGGATCAGCAGAGACACCAGCGGGGACGCAACCACGGCGAGGAGGTTTAAAACAGCCTAACGGCGCAGGACCAAGAGAGCGTGCAAAGGAGGCACCAGGGTGGTTTGAGGGGGTGCTGACCAGGAGAGGCACCGCCGGTGTACCGGGAGCACCGCCTCTGCCGTGCAATATCTTGAGGCTCACCGGGAGCACCGCCTCTGCCGTGCAATAACTTGGGGCTCACCGGGAGCACCGCCTCTGCCGTGCAATAACTTGGGGCTTACCGGGAGCACCGTCTCTGCCGTGCAATAACTTGGGGCTCACCGGGAGCACCGCCTCTGCCGTGCAATAACTTGGGGCTTACCGGGAGCACCGTCTCTGCCGTGCAATAACTTGGGGCTCACCGGGAGCACCGCCTCTGCCGTGCAATAACTTGGGGCTTACCGGGAGCACCGTCTCTGCCGTGCAATAACTTGGGGCTCACCGGGAGCACCGCCTCTGCCGTGCAATAACTTGGGGCTTACCGGGAGCACCGTCTCTGCCGTGCAATAACTTGGGGCTCACCGGGAGCACCGCCTGGAAGACATGTACCCAGGGTCAGGGAGGCCGTCAGCACCGGCACGGCGGTGGCCAGGCCCACCGTCCCAAGGTGATGCCACTTGCTGACAGCCCCCCGGGACCCCGCATGCTCCTCTTCTCCCCATGACACACAGTGATCTGCCCTCCCTGGGGCCAAGCGAATTGGCCTTTTCCCCTGGTTTTAAAACCATTCCTGGAAGGCTGTTGGGGGAACAGTCTTTGCTGACACCGGCTGATGGGCAGCGGCTCAGACCCGTTTGCCTGTAATACAAACCCCATCCGTGCTGGGTCCCCTCTGGCCCCCAGCTCAGGGCATCACACCAGAAACCACAGGGAGAAGCTCCTCGGCAGGTCGGCGAGGGGGCTTAGATGCAATGTGCTCGAAGAAGCAGCAAAAAACCCCAGC
>KL266658.1:0-10546 GCA_000699545.1 Podiceps cristatus
TGTGTCGTAAATTGGAGCCCAGCACTGCTCCGAAGGAAAGTCTGCAGTCTTGTGTGATGCCCAGCAATCTTGTTAATGTCTTGCTAAGATGCCAAGGCCCTGGAAGATCCTCCTGCTGCCGTTTTAAGAAGGGGTAATGTGCTGTATTAAGTTACTCGGAGGTAGAAATCACCGACAGCCTGACAGGGCCATTTGCTTCCTTTTTCCTGCCAAGATTTAAATTAGTGGGCAAGACAGGGGCAAACACCTACCTGGCTGGCCAAGGTGACAGCAGCCCGTAGGTGGGGAAGCAGCCCCCCTGCTCGCTTGCGCGTCACGTTTTGCGTTGTAGGTCTCTAGCAGGGCAAAGGTGTGATGGAGAGAAGGGAGTGAGGAGCGGTGGCTGGGGTTTGGCGTGCCTCGAGGCCTGGCAGCCGGGAGGATTCGGAGCTGTGCTCTGATGAGGGTGTTACAACGGGGAAAGTCTCGCTTAGAAGCTGTAGGTATTTCATGTGCCTGTACAGTTGTTCTTGCATAACTGTTGTCATGTTGAGAATTGTGAAATAGTAGGAGGGAGAGATTTTCTGGGGTAGGGCAGCAGTGTTTTTAGGTGGGAAAACATTGTGTTGTGTTTAGCTCGAGTAAAACAAATCTAGATCCAGCATCCCTGACCAGTGGCCCAGTTTTGCAGATTCCCCTAAGAACAGCTTTTCCATGAGGGCTAAAGCCCGATCGATCACCCTCGCTGCAGCGCGTGTGATGACCGTGCGATGCTGTGAAAATAGTTAATTATCCCTGGCACCCTGGGTTTTATCTGAAGGGGGCTGGGAGAGGAGTGACTGGTGTGTCGCTCCTTCTCCCTCGGCAATGAGTGCCTAGGGAGGTATAGGGCTGCGTGGTCTCGTCTCTGGTCCTCCGCAGGGCTGGGCTTTGGTTTTGCTGCTGGGCTGGGGGTTACTTGTTTGACAGGTGTTGGAAAACCTCTGGATTCTCTTTCACTCTACTGTGGAAATAAAATGCTCTTGGATGGCAGTTGCCAAATTCATGGTAGCTGCTGGAAGGCGGTCCTTGTGAAATTTAGGAGGCAAAAGGCTCGTGCGGCGAGAAGAAAAGTTCAGGAGAGTTGAACGTAGCCACGGAGGGATTTGTGTCCCTTGGTGCTGTCTCACAGCGCGATCTGCACGATGCTTTTGTTACTTGATCTCTGGGCTCACTTGGGGGCAGGGAACTGCAAAATGTTTTGTACTGCCAACTTTCCAGTGCCAGCAACATGCCCTACGCAGGGTGTATCTCTTCGTGGGCTGCTTCTGTCAGCCTAAAATCATATTGTACTGCCAGAATGACATAAAAGAGCTTTGAACGAGGCCCCAAGGGGGAAGGAAAAGGGGTGTAAAAATGTAAAATATTTGTGTTTGGTTGTTAGGAGATCCTGTGCTGGGGAGCTGAAGTTTAGCCAGGCTGGGTCTGGAATGGTTAGGACAAATGAGTTTTCTTGTGATCCTGAGTGCTGCAGTCCGTGTGTGTTAGGTAGGATGTCCTAATGTCCTGTGAAGGGAGTTTCTGGAGTTTGCCCTTTTCTAGGCCGTTTCAGAACAGAGAGGCATTTCTCCTAAGCCAGCCTTGTTCCTGGCTGTGCTTTTTCAGAGTGTTTTTTTTTTCCTTGTTGTTTTTCGTTGTTTTGCTTTGGTTTTCCCCAGAATGAAGTTTCTGCACAGCTCCTGGCAGTTCAGTCGTGTCCCAGAGCTGTGCACCTTGCCCTTCGGCTGGAGTAAGTTGATGCAGCTCTGGCAGAGGCAGCGGAGCACATTTGGGTTGTACCAGCTGAGGTTGGGTCATCATGTGGGAGCCCTCGAGCTACAGGAAGAGCCTGGGCCCGCAGCCTCTTTAGCCTCCCACTTACAAGTTTGTTAACATCCCGTCAAGCGCCCAGTTGGACGCGCTCGCCTCCCAGCTGCCTCTGCCCTGTTTCCATCTGCAATGCTGTGTGCCCGCGCTGCTCCTTCAACGGCAGCAGCGCAGGATGGGGAAGGATCTGCCCGGTCACAGCATCTTGTGTCTGCTACTGCAGCTACGTAAGGACTGGTTATTTTTTATGCTCTTCCATCTGTGTGTGTGTGTTCACCTGAATCCTTAACTGTGTTTTCAGGAAATGCAAAAGCCTGCTTTGCCCAAGTTTGCACGTTTGGGCTTTCGTAGAAGAACCGGAACGTCTGCACTACCAGAAGGTTAGCAGAGTTGGAATTATCAATTACTTATCATGGCAAACAAGCTATGGTTGCTGCCTGTGTGAGCCAGTGCGTTGTTTTTATTTTTTACCCTTGACTGTATCATACAGGCTGCATCTGTTGCGCTGTGCATTTCTCATAAAAGGCTGCATGGAGTCCAGCCTTGCTGGAGCTGGTTGCCTCGTCTGTCCGCGGTGAGACAGGGGGACGTGTCTGCAAGCGCTTCGTCTCCCCCTCTGCCGAGGAGGGGCCTGAGGTCTCACGAGTTCGGGCTTCCTTGGCACTGAGATTTGATGAAGCCTTCTTTCTTCTGCAAGGCTGAGACCTCTGGCCCGTGCCTGATTGGAGTGGGGAGCGTCATTTCGCCATATCCAGCAGGTTGCTACAGTTAATGCTGTGTTGCTCCAGCTGATTCTAACAGCAGATAAATAATTTTTTCCTGTCCTCTTCTGTTTGCCTTCCAGCGCAAAGGTAGAAGGAAGGAGGAGGTGGAATGAGCTGTCCAATGCAAAACTGGCTGTTGCTGTATTGATTCCCAGGTGGTTCCAGTTGTTGTGAAGATAAAGTAACAGGGGGTGCAAAAGCTTTTGAAAACAAGGCAAAACTCCAGACAAACCCAACAGAAAGACCTTGTCACACTGAGTGGCTTGGATTTCTGTCTGGCAGTTTCCCTTGCACGCCTGCAAATATAAAAGCTTTGAATATTTGCTGTCTTCAGAGGGCTGCCCACATGGAGATTATTTGCTTGGGGAAGGGAAAGGCACCTGCGCAGCAATGCTTGTTCTGTGTCGGGAGGAACGGGATGGGATACAGTTTCTTTCATTTGCGGGTCTCTGTTGGTCTTGGTTTCATGCAGCCTGGGGTTGGTGAGAAACTACGATTACTTTGTTAAACCTTTTCATAACCGGCTCTGGTTCTCGTTTTGGTGGTGCTGTTGTGGGTGGGTGGCTACACCTTGTCAAACCTCACTGTGCCCTGCTCCTTCCTTTGGTGCTGATACTGGTGTGTGGCTTATCAGGAGAGATGTCTGGATTTTTTTTTTTTTTTTCTTTCCTGGGTCTGCAGCATTTATCCAGAGGCCAGGAGGACAGCGAGCTTGATTTCGATCCAGCTGAGTTTCCCATGAATTTGAGCCGCTGGAGGTGACTGAAGTCCCATCAAAGACTGTGCCTGCCCCACCTGGAGTTTGGCTCTGTGGCTGGGCTCATGCTCTCGATTTAAAGGCTGTCCCAGCTAGGAGGAGCTTTGTGGACGAAGTGGAGAGAGGGAAGAAGGAAAACTTCCCCTCTTACATAGGACAGCGGTGCTGCTGCACTGAGGGACTAACTGTCTTGGAGGAGGCCTTTGGGAAGAGAGAAGATGTGTGCTTTTCTTTTTTAATTAGAGCACAAAGATATGGGACTTTCAGCAAGTCAGTTTGGTAGGAGAGAGATGCTGTGCAGGTGAGCTCTTAGTTGGGATCAAGCCAGAAGCCAGTCCGGCAGCTGTGATCCTTCATTTCTGAATTCAGCCGCAGCTTCCAGTGAATCCTTTTGGCCTTGGCAGGGGCTGTGCAGTGCGACGTGAAAGCTCCCAGTTAGGGCGAGCGCTGGCGTTGCACGGATAAACAGGTGGAAGGAGGCGGTAGCATGTGGTGTGCTTAGTCTGGACCAGCACATCTGTCATTTCTGTTGCTGCTGAGGACTGCGCCCTCGTCACTGCGGTGTCTGCCCTTTGCTGCCTGTAATGGGTGTGCGGCCTGCCGGGTCGGGTGGGACGGAAAGACCTTCTCCAAGGCCATGTGCAGACTGGGAGCCTGGTTTGTGCCCTGTTCGGTGCTGTGCTCTTTGCTCTGTGGTAGTTAGGGATTAAAAGAAAAAAAAAAAGAAAAAAAAAGAAAACAAAAAGAAGGAAGCATCTTTTAGGGACGGGATTTGTCAGGGGCTAACTGTGAATTTGGGTCCTGCTTTCTCCTTAGCCACAGATTCAGAGCACAACGTTGGATGAGCAGTAAAATGTCTGTCTCTGACCCTGTCCCCTACAAATAGGGACAGCAGCACTTCCAGGGTTTTGCCACTTGTACGCAATAGCAGTGGCAGCCGTTGCAGAAGGTATGATGTGATGTAGTAAGGGGTCTCTCCTTCTGGGTGCTTCATTTTCCTTGTTCACTTTGTGTTGGCTTTCTCAAGGATGGGAATGCCCCAGGGAAGCTGAGCTCTTCTCTGTAAGGCCACAGGAGCATTTCTTCGTCCATCTCATCCTTCGGGAGCAGCTATTGTTTCTGAAGGCTGTTTTCTAAGGGTGGCGGTTCTTTTAAAGGACATAAAACACATTGTGTTGGCCTGATCCCCCTGAATTGTCCTGCTTGCCTTGTTAGCAGCTAAATGTGTGCATGACCTGAGCTGCTGTGGTCTTTTTGTTATCTTTTTGATACTCCTTTTTTTTTTTTTTTTTTGGTAGAAAGTTAGAATGAAGATTCATTGGTGCCCCACTCTGGTTCTTCAAAACTAATGGAGAGCTTGAAGGAAATACCTTGGATATGGAAGCGATAAGTGCCACAGAAATGCCAGACACTATAAAAACAACTAAACTCAGCCCCCGGCCCTTTCTGAAAGAGGGATGATTTGCAGAAATACTTTGACAGATGGTTTGAATTTGGCTTTGGAAGGGGGGGGAGAAATGCCAGGCCGCTGCCGAGCTGTGCGTGGGCGCCTGCCCGAATGCGCGGTGCGGTGTGCTGCCTGCCAGCCCTCTCCCTGTGCTCGGAGGCATCTGCGCGCCGCTGACTCAGCTCTGCAGCCCTGCCAGGTTCCCGGTGTGGAGCGAGCTCCCGCTTCCCCCGCGTCGAGGTTTGGCTGTGCCCGCTCGCCGGGCTGTTCCGGGGAAGGTGAGCTGGGGGCAGTTTGCAGAGGTGCGGGGTCATGGGAGAGACGTGGTGTCCCCGACTGGTACCAGCCCCGGGGTCCTGCCACCAACCGTGGCAGCAGCCGAGTGCTGCACCACCTCTTGTGTGGGCTCTGCTGCGGGGCAGGCAGGTTCCCACGTCAGTGGCCACAGCTGGCTCCGACCGGGATCATGAATCAGAGCCCAGAAGTCCTTGTCCGAGGACCTGTGGGCGGTGGGTCTGGTTCCTGCACTGCCAGACCTCCCTCAGTCTCCCAACGCAACGCGCCTGTCGCGCTGCTTGCTGGCACGACAGTTGTGTGTCCAGTGCTATTTCCCGTTCCTGCCAGCTGTTCTTTGGCGAGACAGTGTTGGTTGGTCGTTAGAGCGGGGCTGTGAGGTGTGATTCAGGGGTGGGGTGGTTTTGGTTTGGGCTTTTTTTTGAGAGCTTTCTGAAAACAGATCTAATTCTTGAGCCGTGCAAGGTGAATCGCTTTACTGAGGATGCTTAATGTGTCAGGTAAATTCTTGTGGATGCATCTGGCAGGTAGCAGCATCGCACTGCACGTGCGGAGTACCCAGGTAAGACATTTAACGTCCAGAGAATGACTTTCCAAGTTTGACTTATTTCACTTTTTTCCTCACTCTTTTTCCTTTCTTGTGTTACCCGTCTCCTTCTGCTCTGTTGAGGTGAGCGGGACTGCGTGTGTTTTCATTGTAGCCTCCTGAATACATTGTCTCCCTGCTGGGAACGCCTTCCCTGCCTTGCAGCCTGCTGATTCACAGCGCTGGCGTGAGCGGGGAGCTGGTGGATGGATTATGCCAGAGCCTCCCGAGCCGTCAGGTGGTGGTTGCAGTCCCCTTGACAATTCCTCCGCTGTCACAAAACACGTAGGAGTTCCCCTGGGGCAGCTGCTAACCTCTTGAGGAGCATCGTGGCCTGTGTGGGGCTGCTGACGTGCGTTTAGCAAGGAACCTTTTTGCTGTGATCTGAACAGCTTTGGCGTAAGCAAACAGCTGAGGTGGGAGGAGAGAAATGCTGTTTGTGATGCAGGAGCAGAGCAGGTATGTTCATGTACCGCCACAGCAACGGGACTGGCAGCAGTAGTGTTCTGTATCGCCGTTCCCGTGGCTGAGAGACAAGGAATATCGATCAACGTGACATTTAACTGGCATTTTTTCTAGGGTACCGAGAGCATTAGTCAAATTCTGCCTTCAGCGATGGGAAGTAATGAGATGAGCTTCATTCCTCGGAAAGGCCTCTACCTGCTGTTGCGAAGCGTTCGGGAGGCCGGGAGATGTCCTTTTGTTATCCCGTCTACTCTCAGTGTCTGGTCTCTTGTACAAAAGGCACCAGCAGCTGAGCTTGCAGCCCGTACGCCAGTGCTTGTGTGCGTACGTGGCGGCTCCTGCTCGATGCTTCTCCGTCACCTTGCCTTAGGTGGGGGGCAGGTCCCCCCTGCGCGCGCCCCCCCCGCCTGCAGAAGGTGACACGGGAGAGTTTATATCCTTCCAGACCTGGGGTCCTGTTTCATTAACCTACGGTATTTTGGTGTTGGCACCCACGTTGGTGGCTGGCTTACTCGGGGCACTGCGGCATGCCCTACGGGGCAGGCCATGGGGTTTCCTGGATGCGTTGCGGTTCCAGCCGGGCTTCTGCAGTCCCTCTTTGGGACTCTGCGTGACAGCTGTCAGTTGACGTATAGCCCCACAAGGCTCTGCATTTCTAGGTCTTCTAATTAATTTTGTTCAGGGCCCAGAAAACCTTACCTCCCAGGCTTCCCTGGAGGGATTCTAGTTCTATTTTATTGTTGTTTATTGTTGTTTTTTTTCTTTACCCCAGTGCCCACAGCAGTCAGGCTGCTGTGGAGAGGGGAAGCGCTGCTTCTGACTCCTGCCTCTCTCTTTCTGTGCCGGCACAAGCATTTGGGTGTTCACAGCTACGCATTGACCTGGGAATAGGCCTGGTCTGAAATGAGTTCCTCTAGCTGCTGCAGGAAGGAAGAGCTCCCTGCTTTTTGGCAGTAGCCTGGAGTTACGCTGGACAAGTGGTTGAGTAATCACAGCCTCTGCCGGGGAAGAGAATCACGTGGCTTAAGAGAGATGCGCTTTCCAGGTAGTATAGTTTCCTTCATGAAAATATTTGCATCTTCTCTGCCACCCCACTGTCAAGGCTGCATCGAGCCTAGCAGTGCCTCTTTGTGCAGGACACACTGCGCTGTACTACCCTTCCACCGCCCTGGGTCCTGCCTGGTGCCCGATTGTAGGTTCTCTCTTTGAGGGGGAGAGCCAGCATCGTGCCTTTAGAACCCCCTGCAGTTCACGTGGCGGCTTTCCAGGCCTCCCGGGGATGGCCCAGTGTAAGGCCAGATGCACACGCTGTAGGAAGAAGCGGGAGCAGAGGGGGGAGAAGCCCCACGCCTTTGCTTTGCCCTGGCACAGTCCCCTGGTGTTCAGAGGAACAAGCGCGTGCTGCAGAAAGCGCTGGGTGAGCACGTGTCCTTGGAGATGCAAAGAAATACGACTTCCTCTCCTCTTCCTCTTCCTCCCTTGCAAGCCAGGAGGAGGTGGCAGTGCCTCGCAGACACCCTCCGCTGATGCCGAGGACGGCTCCTCGCCTGGGCTGGCTGAGGTGAGGGATCTGGTTGCCCTTGGGCTGGAGAGGCAGAGGCTCTTCTCTAAGCATATCTGAACCTTGCTGGAATTATGCCTCTTTCCTGCTGTCCTTTTGCTTTTCCTGCCGCAGTCTGACCCTCCCCTTCCCGTTTCGGAAGGCTCTGTTCCTATTTTGACACGGGAGGCGCACAGGGTCCCCGCCTGCCCGCCCCCATTGCCAGGTAGCTGGTTGGGGTTGCCTAACTTGGTCGAGCGGGCACTGCAGCGTCCGCATGCTCTGTCCAGCCGAGCTGTGCCTGGCTGACTTCGGGGACGTGGAGAAGAACGGTCCACGTGAGGAGCGGTGGGTGGCAGGGTGCTGGGTGACTTGCAGCCCCCGCTGCTGCTCCGCGGCTGGAGGCTGCCCGTGCCACGTGGTGCCTGTGGGAAAGGGGCTGCCTGCAGGGTCGCGAAGCAGCAGGGTGTTACCCCAAGGCTTGCAATGTGCTTTCGGCCACCGAGGTAGGAAGGGACTAGCCATCTGGCCCTTCGGAGGGGGGATCCTGTGCCTATTGTTGCACCAAGGCTTGGGTGAACGAGCAAGGCTTTTTGCAGGTTAGCAGGCAGCTGGGCTGAGCGAGCCGTAGGGCGCAAGCCGCGGAGCTCCTGTCTTCTCCTCCGAAAGCCGTGTCAAGGCAAGTACTTTCCGCTCTCACGCAGCTATTATGAAGGAGCCTGGGTTTGCTGCGCTCTCCTCTCCCTTTGCCCTCAGGGCACGCTGGGCTTGTTTGAATTAATGTAATTAGCACATGCCTTATTAGCTCACTAAGGCACAAAGAACTCATGTATATTTGTAGCCAGGTTAAGCAGCCCCTATTAATTTAATAACCGTGTCCTCCTCAGTGCACGGCAACAGTTAATCGCTGGTGGTGACTCAGGATCAGCCAGTATGGAGGGAATTTGGGCAAGGTGTATATGTGTGTGGTTCTCTTTTATTGTGTTGTATTTTTATTAATGAGCAGGGAATGAAGGGAATTGGCAGCGGGCGCAGTAGAGGAAAGGAAGCTTTCAGTGTAGGTTTGCTAAACAGTCAGCCCTGGATATTTCCCGTGCTCTGTGCTGTCCGTAAAAAAGGATCTATAGAATGAATCAGCGTAATGCAACACAGACCGGGAAGAGGAAATATATAGAAATAAACTTCAGCAACTCGCGCTTGAACTCTGCTCCAGCTGGGTTATGAACTAGGTGCTGATAGTAATTTTGCTTCGTTGTCTACCCGCTTGCCCCTTGGTGAATCCTGGAGCAGAGGAAATGGCTGGCGTATTCTGGCACTGCTCGTAACTGAGACTGCGAAAGGGCAAGGTTCTTGTGAAAGGACAAAAAATAGTTGCAAGCAGTTTCATTCTCTGCCCTGTTAGGGCCCTCAGTCCCTTTTGCTGATCTGGGTCTTGCAATGCGCAGAGCTTAGCTAGGTCCTGTGGGACGCTGCCAGGATGCTTGCTGCCAGGTTTGGTTTGGGGTTTGTTTTCAGAAGCTGCAGGATATGGGGGTGAATGCCAGTTTGTGCTCCACTACCCTGGAACGATGCAGCTTGCAAGTCCAGGATGGTGGCTTGTGTCTCCTTCTGTAGTCCTGCACGTGGGATAGTGAGGTCTTGCACTGACTGCTCCTACAACTAGTGAGTTAAGCATTTTTTGAACTCTCTTCAGCCAAGATCCCTGTGCACGCAAAGGAGGCCTCCCGCATTTCTCCCCTTCCTGCGGTCATCCCAAGTCCTGCTCTTTGCGGTGAGCATGAGCCAGGAGGAGGAGCAGGAAGAGTGGCGCTGGAAAGCAGCGGATGTGCTTGCACAGGTTTGGTCGGGTTGTCTACAAGTAGCTGTTGGGGTGGGGTGCAGGTGTCCTGCCTGCTCTCCCTCCCTCTTTTTACATTTCCCATTTGCTGTTTCTCCCCCTGGCCAAGTAAGCTTGGGTTGTCAAGGCCTGAACTGTTGCCGGTCATCATGAGCTTGTGCAGGAGCATCCTTGAGAAGATGAGGCTGTTACAGGCAGGTGGGCAAGGAAGTCCCATTAAATTGGCCAGAAGTGTGTATGTGCTTGTAGTAATGTGCCCTCTCACTGCGGCTGTCAGGGAACCAAGTTCCCAGGCTCCAGCAGAGACAACGAGCTCTTCTGGCTGAGGACCTGGCCCTCCTGGGAGGTACAGTTGGAAAATAAAAGTCTCTGTGAGATCTCTGTGGAGTGACAGGGGATGCACGTGAGTCTGTCTGCAACAGGTTGGAGAAGATAGATTTATTTCTTCTTCCTTAGAGCCTCTTCGCAGGACAGCCCAATGCTTGGACGAAGGTACTATGAGTGGTTAGTGGGGTGAGGAGCTGCGATGGATTACGTTGTGCTGGGGAAGGTGCCCATGTGCAGCTCCCAACGGGGGCATTGCAGGGAGGGGGAAAAAAACATCTGCAGGAAGAGAAACGGTTGCTAGAGTACCTCGGATGCTGGCTGGAGGTGGTGATCTCCCCGCCCCCCTTTTTTGCTTTTCCCTGTTTCAGGGGCAGGAAGGGACAGTGCTTGGCTTGGTGGGCAGGAGGCTTTCTGTGCAGGATCAGAGCAGCCCGCTAGCTCAGAGCTGTGGGCTGCTTGGCACGGGGCGAGACGGGGGGGCATTTTCCAGGCCAGCTTTTATATCCAGTGAGGATTTTTTTTTTCCCCCTCTCCTCTCTGTCTGGTCGCTAGCTCAGATGAGTTTGAAGAGGGAAGGAGCAGCCTTGATGTGGTGGAGTTTAATGGCTTCATTGGTCTTCTCTCGTGTTGTGTTGTGGGAGCAGCCGTATGTCAGAGCCGGCTCAGCAGGCCCCTTTCTGGCTGCTTGGCTGGGAAGAGATGGGG
>KL266659.1:0-18930 GCA_000699545.1 Podiceps cristatus
AGTATTATTTATTAAGCCACCCTGTGAATATCATGGCGAGAGAAACCATCCCTGCTCTCGGGCATCTCCCAGAAGGTGCAGTTCAGGTGTGCAATGCACTGGGTAACCAGCAGACAGTCCCACCTCAAAATGGGGCAGGAGAAGCTGGACTAAAAGCTGTCCGTCTGTGGGGATTAACCCACAAGGGTTCCTCTCCCAGCAGAGCACCGGATCTGCAGCCGTGGCGGAGGGAAGGTGGAGGCTGCTATGACAAGCCTTCTCCAAGCCCCTGCTGAAGACTGAGGTGCTTTTCATTTTTGTCTGGGAACTTTCCCTTCATTACCCTCCTGACAGGATGGGTGCAGACAGCATTAGGGACGCTGGGCTACACACCGGCCCCAGAGGAATGTCCTCCTCCTCCTCCTTCTCCTCTGTGGTGGCACCTTGGCACGGGGGGAGGCACATCAGCACTTCCAGCCAAACACCTTCCCTTGCAGGATTTATTTTTTTCTGGCCAAAGGCGGCTGCAGGAGGGCAGGGAGCCTCCACTTCACCCTCACCCCGGCTCCCGGCGGCCGCATAAGTGAGTCTGGCTGATGCCTTTTCCCAGGGCTAAGGGGGACTGGTGATTAAAGGGGCCTTCTGACCAGCTTTCCCCTAAAAGGAGCTTACAAAGTCCGTTTGTTTAACCTTTTCACAGCAGCTTGACCCTGTCATGAAGAACAAATCACTCCAAAACAATGTCGAAGTGTGGGACTGGCGGCGTGGCTCCCAGCCTCTTCCTCCTCTGCTGTTGCAGGCCCAGGGATGGGTCCAGCCCCGGCGAGGAACAAGGACCCTTTTCTGCATCCCGCTGCTCCCGCAGCTTCGTGCAGCAGCTGTGAGTTTCGACCCCCACGAAAGGAGGACGGGGTGCGGTGGCTGTGCTGGTGGCGCAGATGGGACACACTGCTGTGGCAGCCCGCCATTCACCTCCCTGCGAAAAGCAAGGGCTCTCATCTCCACTGCTTCCCAAAGATTAGATGCACTTCTGAGGTTGTTAATATTTTTCCCTGATGCTAAATCCTTCAGCCAACTTTTGGGTTTCTATTGTCTATTTTAAACTTTTTGTGGACTGCTTAGCAGTGAAACCAGAGGACAAATAGACTCACTAGTGAAGTTTAGAAGTAAATGGTACTAGATCGTTTACATCTTGTTACATTCTTTATTTTATGGATAGAGAAGGAACTATTCAGTTAGAAGTAACCATTAAATGCTTATCTAGATACTGAAATTTTAAATGATAGTCCTCTTTTCACTTAATCTAAAAGATCAAAGAAAAAATGCATAAAGAATTGGACAAAAGTTATTATATTCCAGTGTTTTCATGAAGCGATTTTCTACATGAACAGGAAAATGAATCTTAATTGCTTACCACAAAAATATCCTTAGGCGATGGTAGTACAATTAAGGCTTTTCATTTAAATAGTATACAAGTTAATGCAGTACATATGGTGCCATTAGCAACTTCAAACCAGTATTTGGATATTCATTTAATTTAAAACAGTGTGTGCTAACACAAAACTTAGCAGTAATAATAAATGTAAACTTGGGTAAGAAAGTAAACAATGCTGTATCTGTTGAGTGCATAAGCCATTAGTCAAAATCAACAGACCCAGATTTTGATAGCAAGTATAAGCACTACATATTTTCTTTTATAATAGCAATTTTTTAAATCTTGTTTTGTTTGGCTTTGTTTTTAAGAAATAAATCTTGTAAAGAATAGTCATATTTCTACTGTATTTTAATGTGCTCAGTGATTGTCCTTATGACAAACTTCTGCTTTGTTTGTGAATACTGAAAAAATCGACACCAGCAGAAGAAACTCTGTGTAAAATGAGGAAATAGATGAGCTCTTTTCAGCAGTACAACTGCGTGTGTAAATGTAAACACCATACAGATATCTTTATTTTTTTCACACTGTGCTACCTAGTGACATTTGCTGCAGGGCAGCAAGGGAAACCACCTGGTGAGCTGAAGGTGGCACAGGCAATTTAAATGCCCTGTGGAGAACCAGCTGTGTTAGCACCCTGGTGCTTAAAAATCCTTTCTGTAAAGCAGGGTAAATTATTTAACCACTGTTTTAATCCAGACACTTTGGGTTTGTGTGGAGTCTACTGACTCCTTCCACAGTTTGTGGGAGGCTACCGAAATCAAGATTGTTCTGTGTTGAGGATAACATGGCCCAAGCCATTCCCACCAGCCCTTGCAAGGGAAAACATTAATTCTCCATCTCAATTAATTTTAGATAATGGTGTCAGCTGGAAGAAAAAAAAAAAAAAATAACAGGATCAACACTGACATTAGGCTAGTAAAATTAGTAATCCACATACAAGCACTTAGGGAAAAAACATCGGGATGAGCAAATTTTACAGACTTCCTTATTATAGGGGAGGTTCCTTGTTTTTCCTGCCACTCTGCTTACAGCAGGCCCTGCCAGCCCTGGAAATCCCTGCGGAAATTCGAGTTCCCCGCTGCCTCTCAGAGCCTGGCTCCCGGTGCAGCTGCTGGGGCTTCCTCTGCCGCCCAGACAGCAGAGACAGCTGAGATGCCAAGGACTGAGGTGGGTACATGGCTTAGTAAAAGTCTAATCCTCGACCCTCGTGAGAAGTGAGTCACTGGTGGGCAAGGGGCTGGTGCGAGCCTCCACTGTGAATCCTGCCATGGAGCAGGCTGCCCAAGCTAGAACGAGAAGTTAACAAATCACAATGCAAACAGGAAACATTCACTTGGTGAGGAGAAAACCTGCATCAAGTCACTCCCCTGGTTAAAAGAAAAGAGGCTTTGTGCAGTGGAGGAGAGGTCCATGATGCTTGCCGGCACGTACACCCTTCTTGCTGGAGCTGTTCCACTTTGTATAAATAATTAAATTGTCTTGGAGCAAGGACTTGACCCTGCATCTCTCACATCCCAGGTGAGCAACCGAACAACTGGGCAATAGAATCAATCTCTTGCTTTTCTCTCTCTGGCCCAATGAATATTTAATCGCCTATACAAAGTGAAGCAGCTCCAACTGGAGGGAGCGAAAGCCAGGCACCTTGCAAAAGCTCTGTAGCTCAATGGTCCACCTATTTTTCCACCAGCATTTGAGTCTCCATGGACAAAATCCCTTGGCATGTGTGAGAGGGGGTTGTGTTGGCTGGATGCTCCTCTTTAGAGGAGTCCTGAGATGGAGGGAGGCAGCTCCTGTCTTTTCACCTTTCGCATCTCCAATGAGCAGTCACCTACACATTTTCTTTTACAGCTGATGATGTTGATGTCCACCCTTGATATATTTTCCTAATGATTAGAAATAGTCACCTAGGAAGGAGAAGACCCAGGCAGAACCTGCATGGTGCTGAGAAAGTCTAACAGATGAAGATGGGTGGGTGGGAAAGACCATGCACCCACTGAAGGGAGCCAATGTCTTGGAAAGGTCTTGTCTCCCACATGGCTCCTTCCATACCCAGTTCCTTACTTTATCCACCAACTGATGCAAAACACAACCCAACACATCACAGCAATAAAAAGCACAAAGAAGAGCTGTAGGGAATAAGAATGCAAAAAATAAGGTCATTCTGCCCAAGGCACATTTTGGGGGTTTTATAATTCCACTAGAAACTAGGCCATCCAGTAAGGTTTTTATAGCTAATGCAGATTTTTAAAAGAAAACACAACTGAGAGGTTTTTAAAAAATGTGCTGAGCCAGAAAACACACTACTCAGGTATTTTTGTAGCCTATCAAGGTCAAAGTGGAAAGAGAAGTGCCCTCTAGGAAGAATCACTCCTAGTCTCACACGGTTCTGAACTGTCTCAACAAACATTGTCTTAGCATTTTTTTTTTCATTATAACAGGCACAAAAAATTAAAGAACAACTGTTATTTGAAACTGCCCCAGAAATCCGATAAAGGAATTATGTAGGAGAAAGCGAGGAAGATATTTAACCTATTTAACACAGATAATTGTCTATAGAACCTCCATTCTTCCAGCATGTTACTGCATTTTTCCCAACAGACTTCCTTTTGAGAAATTTGGGTATCGTCACCTCAAAATAAGACAAGTCAAAACATTGTGTATTAAAAAAAAATACATTTTTGTCTAGAAATGGCAGCTTTTCTCATACTGCATGTCATTGCAGAGCTGTATATTTTATTTTCAAAGTGTTTTGTTTTGTTTTGTTTTTTTAATTTTCCTTTTAAAAATTATTCAAAAACCCCAAGCATTTCTTAGGTATCCTTTGTTATTGACAAACTCCAATGGTGATCTGGAGGGATAGTCATGCTAAGTCTGAGCTTTAAATTTAGGCCCTCCAGTTGGAAGTGAGTCTCATAGGTAAACAATGAAGAGATTTAAGACCCTCCAGGCAGTGGTTCAGCGCAGGGGCTCCAAGTCACCCTCAGGAGGTGCCTGATTCTGCCACCTACAAGACGTGTCCCCTTGACTTAGTGTCCCAAGCGGGCTGTGAGCATATGGCCTTTTCCTCTCCGAATTTCCCAGTCCTGGCCATGGGCTGCAGACATGGTGCTGAGACACATCCTACTCCCTGCTTCTCCATTCCCACCTCAGATACTAGAAACTTATCTCCGTTGTTTACACTGTCTTGCCCAATTGTTAAATTAACTCCTACCTGCTGCATAATGAAGATTAAGTCTGGGGAGCCAACCATGGGAAAGAGCTAGTGCAACAGGAATATCGCCTCTTATCCACCGGGCTGGCAGATGGAGGTGAAAGCACAGGCACACCTAGTCCTGACTTCAGCAAAGGGCAGTTCGTTGAAGACAGTATTGCATTGCTTGCAATTAATTAATTTATCTTTTGATTTTACCGTTTTGGGCCAAACTTGTTAAGCCATGTTTTTTATTCCTTTTTTTTTTTTTTTTTTTTTTTTTTTTTTTGTCTGCAGGGAGTCCAGTCCACCAGAGCTTTCTGCAGAGAGAGATATGGGAAAGTGATGAGTCAAGGAGAATTAGAGGGTGATTTCACAGAGACACCAAAACATCTGGGAGCCTGATCCTTTCCCCTCTTCTAGCTGCAGAATGAGTTACCTTTGCTGAGTGTATTTAAACTAATCTCGTGAAAGGGCCTGGACATGCAAACGGTATTGCGACTACCACAGGGGATGGGAGACATATGGCTAAAGCATCACTTAAGCCCCAGCCTCTTGTCACGGCCCTGCAGCACCACACAATGCATGTACTAGCCATCATGAGACCTGCTTGGCTGGCCAAGGACTCAGCCTTTCCCCGCCATGCCTGATTCACGTTGCACAGGCATCCTCAGCCACGCTCAGGGCATGGATCTCTGGCAGGCTGTGGCTGGGAAAACCATATTTATTTTATGCCTCTACCTGTGTGGTGTTTGTGTACTAAATTAGCAAGAAGGCTTTCTGAACTCTTTTGGTCACACTCCGGTCTCATCTTCTCTGTTTCTGAACTCCTGGTTGATTCCCTGCACGCTTGGGTTTCCCGGCAAAAGATTCCCCATCCTCACATGACCCCGATCTATTGCTTGAACGGAGTTCCCAAAGTAAACCTTCCCTAATGCTAATGTTGAGTCAAGGACAAGGGCTAGATTTAACCACGTTATTTAATTTGATGTGCACTCCTTTGGCTTCAAAAGGCACTCTAAGCTCTCACCTAAGTTGCCAGGGATGCCGTCTTAATTCGATCAGATCTGTGGGCAATGCAACTGTATTCTTCCAGTGTTCCAAAGTACCCTTCAGAAGTAGTCATCGTGATGGGTTGTCTCAAACAACACCACTTCCAAAATGTTATGTATCACAAGAAGACCAAAGAGAGGATAACTCTCTTGAAATATCAGCAGTCAAATTGTGCTTGAGATCAGAGGGATCCGAGCTTCGCAGGTGAAGCCAGTCACACCCTGGTGCTTGGTGGCAGGAGGCTGGCATGTCCGGAGTGTGAACAATGTGTTGCCCACACTTTTCCAGATGTGTCATGCTGAGGCAGTGCGACAGGGAAGCCTGGGACTTGCAAGGGTGTGGACCGCCAGGTAGACCACCAGAGCTGGACACCAAACTGAGAGGCAGACACAGCAAGGAGACAGCGATAGTGTATATTTTCTCCTTATTCACTCATTTGTATTTCTGTTTCTCTCCCGTCTTGGTCCCTGCCCAGCTTTGGGTTTCTTGTCTTCACTTTCTTCTCCTGACCCATATCCATATTTCCCCAATGACAATCAGAGCCTAAACCTCTCTCCTTGTGCTTCCTATTCCCATAGAGGATACAAACCCGTGTAAACAGAACTGTAAACTGTTCGTGTGTTTGCACATGTTTTCCCTCTATCCACAAATTGACTCAGAGACATCTTGTGCACCCTTTGTTCTTCCCTACTACCAGGGTAACGAAGGCTGAAAGGAAAGCTTCTGAGGAGCCCTTAGTTCTGCTGTGCTCCATAAAATCACACGTAGTGTTCTCCTTCCATAGCATCTCTCTCTTCCGTAACTCACTAGATCGGGGCCATACACCTGGCTTCATGAAATATATGGAGAAAACAGGTGCTTCTCAGTAATGTGAGGAAAAGGCACTCAGCAGTTCTCATATAATACATATGTATTACTTTGAGCAACGTACATGTATGTCTTTGTTTAGAAAATTCATCTTTATTTCAGTAGTCGCTTCCAAGGAGAGTACAGGGCTGGGGAAGGGGTGCCCATGTAAATGTGGCTAGAAAGGAGTTTTAATTTGTGAGGTTGCTCTGGCACATAGGAAAGGCATATTGGTGCGTAAAGGGGTGGTGTCATCACTGGGGGGTGGGGAATACAAATAATGCAATTTGGGCTTGCTTTGTGTTGTGCCATCTTTCAGCTAGAGAAGAGAAAGACTAAAATTCTCCCTCACAGAGATGTTGATACCACGTATCTGGTAAGGTCATTTGTATGGTTTTGCTCCTACATAGCTCTTTTGTTGAGGAAAATTTAATGACATTTGTGAATCTTTTTTTGGTGCTGTCAGGGACAAAAATCCAGCTGAGTCAGCACAAGGGGGGTGGGGGGCAGGGCATTGTGGCTTTGCCTGAAAGACAATTCACATAGCAAGCGCATTTGGGTTGGTTAAGCCCAGCTCCAACACGCCCTCCTTGTGCAAAAAATAACACTTCAAGTGAGCAGAGTTCTAGAAAATGAAAGAACTAATTGCTGGGGTTAGAAGAATTCAGCCAGTCTCAAGCCATTAGGATCACAGCTGAGCAGGGAATGTCATGGAGCCAATTGGAGCAAAGCTGCCAGGGCTTTACTACGCTTAAGACCTAACCTTAGGTTGCTCTGCGATCACACGACCGTGTTTCTAACGTTCGCAGGCGAATATTTCCCCCGCACCCCAGAAACACTTCCCTCCACGGACACAGCGATGAGCAAAAAAAATACCCCTGATCGCCGGCAGGATAGGGACAGACAGGCCTGGCGGTTTAATTTGCTTTTTTTGTTTTGTTTTGTTTTCCTAGAGGAATAAAAACAACAAAAAGACAACCTAGTCTGTCGTGAGATTTCTGACTGATTGTGGAGTAATTTGGGCAGAATGGAATAGAGCCTGCTCAGTGGTTCATGAACAGCACTTATCCGTACTCCATTATTTTCCTTTTAGTTTGCTTTACAAATTAGAAAAGGGCACCAGTGTCAAATTCTTGATGCAAGCCTCTGTGTGAAATGATAAGCTAAATCCTAAATTGAGGTCAAAGCTGTTCATGTGGTTCCTGCTGCTAATAAAAATGCTTTTCTTTGTTCCTGCCTGCTAATAATGCCTGCCCCATTTATAAACAAGATCTTATCCCAAAAGAGACACCTCTATGCAGATGTTAGGAAAAAGTACTCTGCTTAAACTATAATCTCTCCTTAAAAATATATTATGTTTTGTAAGGAAAAATTAAGTATCATTATCGCATTGAGAGCAATGCATTTATACTAACTAAAATTCTGGTTTTGTCTGCATGTAGCATCTCGGGGTATTTTTCTGAGTGGTTCACAGTGCGAACAAATAATTGGCAGCATCATAGAATTATGTTCCAGTGACTTGTCATTTGTGAAACCTCCCTTTAATTTCATTTCAGAGAGAGGGTGAGTTTTCCCCACAGTCTCCTTTTTTTTTGGCACTCCTTTCTGAGTTCAAAATTAAAAAGAAAACCAACCCTGTAGCGATTTAGAACCAGCTTTTGCTACCTGCAAAAGTACCTCTGACTGAGGTGACATAAAGCTGATGTCCTCATGCCCCGCTGAGGGATGACGCAGCACCTGGAAGACTGATGTCCTACCTGGGCGTGAGGATTCATGGGCCCAAAGCTGGGTGGAAATGGCTCAGGAGAGGTTTGTTGTCACTCCCCGAGGAAAAACAAAGTCTGCCAGAATGATGGAGTCAAGTGTTTGGGCCAGCTACAATTTTACCCTGAAAATTATTACCTTAAAATTACTTAATTTTAACATTTCCATATATCTTTCAAAGTCTTGGTGCCTGAATATGGCTTTTTAAGTGAGCTATCAGCTTTGCTGTAGCTGTGTTCAGCTGCGTAGTCCTTTGTGTCAGGAGGCAGTTGATCCTCATCGTCGTGAAACTCGGACACCAGCAGTCGCTGTCACTGTCTTCCTCCGTTCGGTCCCCTCTGCTGCCACTGTAAATGGTTTGGAGCCTGGTTACTGCAAACAAATATCTTCTCAAATGCAGAAGGCAAATCTTCAGACTTACATTTTATATCTTTTTTCTGTGAGAAAGGAAATCAGTTTACCTGTAAATACAAGAAATGGCATGAACACCTATTGCGTTTAGACAGCTCAAAGTGATCACCAGAGGCTGGCATTTTGGAGACTGCACTATCCATTCTTTTTCTTCATTTTTTTCTTTATCGCTCCGCTAAGCCCTTGGTAACTACTGTGAGATGAATTAAAAGTGTCAGTTTGAAATGGTTGGAAACGGGTATAAATTGGAACTGTCTTTGCTGAGAAGTAGCATGAGATGGGATGGAGGCTAGCGGCAAGGGGGTTTGAAAAGGGCATCGCAGTATAGAGAACGCTGGCTGTGTGCTTGCATGTGTGTGCTTAAAACTGCTACCAGTAAAGCAGAACCACAAGCAGAGACGTGAAATCAAACCGAGGAAGATTGTTTCCTTTTGTTCTGTTTCTATAATGTATTTTTCTAATTATATTTACAGTAATAATAATCAGACAATGCAAAACATTTAGAATGATTTATGCAAGTGGGATGATACGAAGCAGTGCTCCCCTGCATTGTTCAGTGAAGATAATCCTCATCAGCCTTACTTTGAAATGGCCTGAACACTTGCCCAAACACACTTACAGTGAGAGGCAGAGTGAGCATAAAGCCAAAGGATGTTGGTGTGTCTGCCCTGGGAGCAGCTGAAGGGCTTGAAAGATGAGAAAATAAAAGAGGTAAGGTCTACTTAGAAGAAAAAAAAGAGAAACGCCACAGAACCAGGGACTGCAGTCCTCTGTCCTTCTCCTCGGGGACACACAGTGTGCTCCAAAGACAATGTACTCCAAAGAAAATTACTGGCTTTACTCAAACCAGGATTGTGAAACATTTGCCTGGTAAAATAAACTATCAGCACAAACAGCTCAAAGGCTGGACATTTCTGTATGATCTGCCCAAAGACAGCACATGTTTGTCCCCAACTCTGACATGTCAGGAGCTCACGGGTCTAGGGGTGACGGACATCTCAAAAAGGCCTGTTTTACCCAACATTTCTTCAAGGAAGTCCCAGTATAATTCATGGCAGGGATTTTTTTTGACAGCCTTTGGAAGTGTTGCTGTCAAAACCAGCCATGAAGCGGTATTGTTGAGAAAACAGCCCATTTTCTCTCCTCTTGTCCGCTGTCCCTCTGCAGAGCCTCCCATCCGAGCAAGCACGGGGAGGTGGGGAGAGGAGCGGTGGAAGGAAAAGCCCAGAAGAGCTCGCACAGCCAGGCCTCCCCAGACAGCTTGAGTTTCTTCTCAAGTAAAGCTCCTCTCACCTCCAGAGACTGAAGATGCCCTGCAGCAGTGTTGCCTACTGTCCTGAAATTCCCGCGGGAGGCAGAGTCAGCCCTGCTTTTAGCCACATCTCCCGGGAACAGCCCTTACGATGCCCTGCCCTCCCCGCCAATGTAACTGGTTTCAAAGACCACATTTAATGATTTTTAATACTAGTTAAGTGGGTGGGTTTTGATGCTAGAGTCCAAATGTCTTGAGGAGGGGAAGATTTCTGTATTTCCTGTTATTTGTCTTGCTTCACAGAATCCTTTTTTTTAAGTGAACAGATGGAATGTTTTTGGTTTGTTGAACATTTTGTCATCACTATTCAGCACCAGCTAACCTGCCAAATGCTCTTGAAAAATACACAGTTATTGCACGCTCTGGTCCTCAGTTTTACCAGAGCAACTTTCCTCCATGGTTCCCATGAATCAAAAGAACTAGTTCTTTTTCTTTGATTTTTTTCCTGCTTTAAGATCCAAAGACTGTTCTCTACCTACCTTAACCAAGATATATTGCTCTAAGTGGCAAAACCTCATTCAGAGTAAGATAGATGTTATTCTGCCAGAGCAGGAAAACTGTTGGATGAAACCAGCAGGGACTGAAATTTCTGTTCAGGGAAACCTGCCCCTTGTTTGCCAACAGTGACTGACAGCCAAGGAAAACTGTGATTATTTTTTTTTTTTCCAGGTGGAGGTGGTGTTCTCTATTAGCTTTTAAATGCAGAAGTACAGGGAGGTTTAGATCGGGGACTCTGCTCAGTCTATCATACCTGTGCAAACTTCACTCCTTTGCTTTTTGTCCCGCGGATCCAATTAGCTGGTGCTTGGCTGAGGCACAGTTTCTACAGGGCAGAGGTGCCTCTTGTAGAAAGGCAGGCTGTCTTCAATCAAGAACATGAAAGGTGGATCTCACATGGCTGCTTTTGGTAGGACATACCCCTGCTGAATCACCGTGATGGTTAAAACCTGTTTTCTTTACAATTTGAGTTTGTCTGGCTTCATTTTCAGTTGCCAGACATTTTTGTTTGTTTGTTATTCTTTTCATGTTCTTTTTCCCTTCCCCAGTTTTCTAGCATCTCCCGCTTTTCAGAAGTCTTTAAACTCTAAAAAAAACCTCTGGACAGAGGAATTTTTAATTGATTTCAGCACCCTACATACAGATACAAAACACACACTGATTTTTATTCACTGCTCCTTGGTCAAAAGGGATCATCTCATCATCATCTCACCTATCATCTCATGATTTATATTCGAGTATTACCACCCACATTCTTTAGAAAATCTGACTATGGTTTGCTGTCGCCCTGTAGTTCATCTCTCAGATTTAAATGACAGCAACAGAAAAGTCTACTTTATATTTTTTACTGCATTCTGACCCTTACCGTGGTTCTCCATGTGTTTGTTACCTCTGTGTCTAGACTGAACTTGCCTTCATTTGAGACCGTGAAACCAGCAGAACTACAGAATGGCTGTCAGTTTGTTTTGCAACTGTAATTTCTGATATCCTTGAAACAGAAAAGAGCATGAGCATGGCTATAAAACAAAACAAATATAAAACAAAGCAAAAACAATTTAATATTTTGTGAATTATGTGCATGTTTCCACCGTAGAAAGTCGAGTCTATTGAAAAGCAGAGGAAGTCGGTGAAAATACTATATTATTTCTATTGTTGTTACTGTGTGGGGTCAGGAACACTTTGCACTTCTACAGCACTTTACTAGAAGAATTTCCTTATAATATGCCCCACTCCTTTTTCCTAATTTCCACTTAGAAAACACTCTTATGGATCTTAGACTCTAAATGGAAGAAAAACCTCAAGAGGCACACTGGATTGAGTGCGACTGGGCTTCTACCCTGTTTTGTTAGGACTTCAAGGGGAAGCTACCTCGGGAAGAAATATTAAATGTACCTTCCCCTGTCACGGTGGTAGTGAGTCATGTCTTGCTTTGAATATTCCAAGTCCTGGAGAAGATTTCCCCATGCTTCAGGAAGGACAAAGGGAAGAATTTGCTTTGAGGGACTCAGATACGATAACAATTATTTAGAGAAAAAAAAATCATAGAATCATAGAATAGTTTGGGTTGGAAGGGACCTTTAAAGGTATAAGTCCCTGACCAGGAAGAACAGAAGATTGTTAAACCTTGACACACTCACACAGGGAGAAGCATTTAGGGACTGTGCTGTTCCTCACTAGCAAAAGGCAAGTTTGTCAGTAGGGACTGGGATTTCAGTTAGAGATCCCTATACAACACCAGCAAGAAACAACAACAACGACAACAAAAACCAACACATAACATAAATGCCAAGAGGAAGGACACACAGGTAAAGAAAATTTCAGGCAAGAAAATGAAAAAAGAGGATGTGCTTTTATGGTAGAGACTATTCGTGATTGTTGGACCAGCTGAGTTGAATGAAAAAAATCACTTAGGTCAATTGAAACTCCAAGATTTGGAAAAAGATATTTGGCGGGGGGGGGAGGAGGGGGCAATGTTACATCCCCCAAAAGACTGACTTAACCTTGAGAAATCTACAGATGATGAGAAAACTGAGAAAGAGAAATGCTCTTTCCCCCTTTGTTGCTTAAAATTATCTATTAGTTCTCTCTACTGCCCAGATTCAGGAACTACAGTATTTAAAAGCTCTGTAAACCCAGATATGTCTGTCTCAGCTAGCACACTAAAGAGAAGAACACCAGCCTTAACATGCTCAAAAAATCAGAAGCTTTGTGAAAGAGTAACAGAGAGGAAGCCCATGTCCGGGGAAAAACAACAAAGTGACTCTGCAAGAATATGGTGAAAATTTAGGCAGGAATTTTAAGATGTGTTGGCATCAGAATGCCAAATGGTACACTGGAAGGCACGCTACCATTGGGTGTACTAGCCTTACGGGCAAACCTTTGATAATCTGCAGCATCAGATTTTTTCTAATGCACTTAACTTCTTTCATCAATTTCCTGAACTTTCTTAGAAATCCAAATTGCCCAGTGCTCCCACTGAGGATAAATAAAAACCTTCTGAGGACTTTTAAGTATTTGATTTGGAGCTGGAGTCTTCTATCTTTTGCAATTTAGCATAGAAAGTACCAAATGATTTTATATGAAGTGATGTAGTCAATCAATTTTAAAGCCAGAAGGGCCATTATTGTAATCTTACCTACTGCAGAGCATGGACCCAAAGAATTCATCTAGTGATTCAGAATTCAAGTATACCTGACCACATCTTAGTAAAAGTCTTCTGTCTCAAAAATAAAGAGCTTTCATTTTCAGCATGTCTAAATCTGATTACTCCCCCGTCAAAAGCTGACCATGTTACTTAATGAAATATTTAATCAGTCAAAAATGTGAATTCAACAAAACCAAGCTTTTATGCAGGAGAATTTCCAGTCTTCCTATTCATAAAAAGGAAAAAGGTTGTATTTTTCATGTGATAGAATTTTTATTTTCATATTTCAGTTAATATTAACTTTTCATTTTTAAATAATAAAGGTAAATAATAATATAATGATTACTGAAATTAGATGTTTTCTTCAACCTAGGTTGTACTGGGAAGATATCTGTTAAAATATTTTTTTTTCTGTTTTTTCAGATCCTACAAAACATTTTCAAATTAGCTTCAGCTAGAAGAGATTTGTGCTTTTAAATTCGTATTTCTGTTTCTGAAATTCTCTTTTAAATAAGCATTTGTGCAGTATTTATAGTACAAAAGCATCGTGTCATTTGTTTCTTATTATTGCTGTTGCTTTAACATTGATTGCAGCTACATTAGTGGAATATTTTCTGAGCCCAAATTTAATCTTACTTCTACTACTGTAATTGCAGCAACAAGAGATAAGAATTAATG
This sequence comes from Podiceps cristatus, assembly GCA_000699545.1. Lineage (NCBI taxonomy): Eukaryota > Metazoa > Chordata > Aves > Podicipediformes > Podicipedidae > Podiceps > Podiceps cristatus. The sequence continues at coordinate 13,811 of KL266659.1, forward strand.
AATCGGTATGCTCATAGACAATACTCTTGATAAGAGACACTCTCTTTCGCTTCAAAGTAATTAATGTGTGTTTTGTTATGAAGACCATATCCCACAGATAGTCGAATGCCTCACTAAAAATCCAGTCTGGCGATGTGAAACAATAGTCCCAAGGACCGAATGGATTTTACTGCTTCTATTGTAGCGTCGTGGAGCAGAGGCTTCCTAAAAACAAGAAGCAAAGGAGCAGAGACTGTACGTCCTGACGCCGTTAGCAACTATTGATTTGGAAAAAACTGTCAGAAGCTCCATATACCCCAGCTGCAACGCAGAAGAGAGGAAAGCCGCAAGCCCAGTTGAAGTCACATTTTGACTCACAGTCACAGAAGTTCAGAAACTTAAGGTGAACTATGGTTAATTCAAAGTTATTTTAAAATAGTGATTTATTTTTATACTCACTAACATAATTTGTCAGACTACATGATGGGAAATTAACTCTATTTTCTTTTTTTTATTGAATCAGTTTCAAATGTCTTTGACCCGCATTGCTTTATATGTGTTCATTTGTATAACTGGGTAGCAGTTATGGTATAACTATAAATTATATCAATGTACAACAAGGTATTTACAAGCACGTTACAACTATTTAATTGGCACTTCTAAGCTGTTGTTTTATTGAAGCAAAAGGAAAGATAAAACTGTATAAATTTCACTGCGACAACTTTTGACACGGCATGAGATGGGGCTTTTTCAGGAAGTGCAAATCAAAAGGAAGCACAATAAATCACCTAAAGTTTAAGTGACATTTATGTTAATCTTCTCCTCTTTGGTCTGGTTTGACAGACTGCTGTTGCCCTGTTAAATCAACCTTAACTCTCATTTGTGGGTAGGAAGAAGAAAACTCTGTCTGAGACTTTACATTGCTACTAAAGCCAGATTTTCTGTTTCTCGTAAGACGAGTAAATGCAAACACAAAGATGGAGGGAGGGGAATAAAATTTCAGCTTCTGCCTCTCATTGCATCTTTCAGTCATCAGCCGCTGCTGGAGAAACGAGCCAGAGCCATGCGCTGACCGGTCGCTCCAAACCTGCCGCACGCGTGGCAGTGTTAGCTTGCGCGGCTGGTCCATGCCAGCGGGGCTGCCGACGGACACAAACCAGTGACAGTCGACTGAACGAGCGAATTGGAAGGTAAAAAAACCTCTAAAAATATAACGTAAGGGAGTAAAAAAATAAAGAGGGGAGGAAAGATCATGGCTGTTGGCAGGATGCAGCCAAAGCCGGGGAGGAAGGGACACCTCTTCATCTTCCCTCTCTCTGGCATTGCTGCCTTTAGAGTCGGGGGGGGGCTCAGAGTCAGCTGGCCGCCAGAAAGCAGCGGGGGATCAGCAGGCATGATGTGAGGGGCTGCTTCAAGTCCTCCCCGCTTGTTTCACTTAATCATAAGCCTAAAGTTCAGTGATTAAGTGAGTGAGGCCCACAGTTGTGTCTAAAAGCAAATGTTATTCAGCTTTACAGAAAATTATTCATGCAGTTTTCTCCGCTCTAGTTCTTTATAAAACTTTTGAAAATGTAAAGCCATCCAAATGGTGGAAGAGCACCATTCCTTTTGACTTTCAGACGGGCCTCTGCTGGTCTCTGTGACAATCATGAAAATACCTTTTCAGCAGCTGATGCAGGCTCTTTGTTGCCCTGCAGTCTTTTTCCCAGAGAAAGAGGCTTTAAGCTCACTCTTCCACTCTTCTCCTGCTAAGTCCGTGTCTGTAACACTGCATGGTTTTCAAACCATGGTCTTAAATTAAGCTCCTAGCTGTCAAGGGGACAATAACCTTTTAAAGGAAGCAAACAGCCAACCAAACTTGGCTAAATAAACATGGTGTGATTCCTAGCGATACATTCTTTTGGATTCCTGTGAGCCAATACCCGGTGAAGGGTTGGCAGGCAGGGAAGCTCTACAGACCAGCTATTTCTTGTTCTGCTTTTTGCCTTCTTATTTCAGGGAGGAAACACTTTTCTCCTGCTGTATGTTGTCTAAGGGCAGCGTGCTGTGCCCAGGCAGCTGCCCCAGCACCGTCCCCAGGCGTTCTTCACTCTCCAGGGCCAACTGGAAACACCATTCCATGAACAGCCAACAGCACAAGGGGTTTTGTTTCATTCTCCATGGGATCCCAGTGCCAGTCCTAAGAGCCAAGATCCTGTACATTGCCACTGTAATGGTAACGAAGCTTCCTGGTGCCAACACCAAGAGCCTTTCGGTCTGATCAGGAGGGACCTTTCTTGGGGTGAAATGAAGGGAGGTCTGCTCCCATGCCCATTACTGAACTCTCCATAGAAATTGCAGGCAAGGATGCCAATTAACACTAATTGGGATTTTTTTTTTTTATATGTGGACACGTGTCCATTAGGAACCTGACCGATAGACTGAGACAAGCGACTCATTTTGCTGTTGCCATAAATTAACCATTGTACCATTTGGGGTTCTTTAAAAGGAAAATACAGCAGACCTCACCTGCTCCCATTAAAGCCAAAGAGTTTTGCCACCACTGGAGGAGGGGATTTTACCTTCAGATGCTGGGCACTTGACCTAGGGTAAGTCTTGCATTGCCTTGCAGTGCTTTTATCCAGGAAGAACACCTTGCTGGATAAAAATATTGTCAGAGATACTGCTACTGATCTTAGCAACACCTTGTGCTTTCTTTATAAACACTCTTCAAGTTTTTCTTCTTGATGCTCAGTTTAAGATGACCCAATTTGAGCTTTATGTCAGTACTGAAGCCTGCTTTCAATTTCTTTTAAATTCTTCCTAAACACTTTCCAAAAACCTAAGTATCATTGATTCATGGTGAGCTGAAGACCAAAGGACTATATCAGCTTGTCTGATGGGAAATCGCTTGGTTTGGGCACAGGAGGAAGCTGACAACTCCATGACAGATTTGTCAGAAATCAGCTGTGTTTAAAAGAAGACACCAGCCTCCGGGCCTCCTGTCCAGCTCGAGGCAGTGAAAGAACAACTATAGACACCACACAACAAAGGTGAGGGACCCCAAACGCAATTTTCAGCTGCTCACCCAGAGAAGTGGGTAGCCGGCCTAAGGCATCACTCTTGAACAACTCAGCAGGGAAACTGGTTTTGAAAAATGCTGCTCATTTGTTTTTTGTTTCCCTGACCTGTGGCCCTAATGTGTGGATCATGCGTAAAGGCAAGATCAGGGGTGACAGATCAGTTTTGCCCTCACATACAGTCAGGTAGGTGAATAAATTCATCTCAGTGAGTTTCAGCATTTAGGAGCAACAGCTGTGAATTCCTGTTAGCACTTCCTTGACATAAATCAGTTGAATAACAGGAGAGTTTTCTTTCAGGGCAATCGGCTGCACTAGTGTCCCTGTTCAAGCCCCAGTTCTGGAGCACAGAGTTCAGCCGGCCTGGGACCGTGTGGAGAGAAATCTGGCCCTTGAGTTTTCTTATGCATTTTGATCAGCAGAAGCAAGGCAAAGCTTTGGGAAAAAACCTTTGGGTTTCATAATTCTCTTTTTGTCAATCACTTGATTTTGACTAGGTATAATACTATGTACAGAAATCTAAGTTGTATTATTTGAGTCGTGCTTAATACCATCCCTGAACAGAGGCTGAAATCTCCTAAGAAAAGCAGCAGATTTTGGTGTCCTGGAGACAAAACCAAGAGTGCTGACAACAGCATCCAGTGGGACTGGGAGGGATTCCAGAATCCGGTGCTAGTTTTTCCTTCCTGGCTTGGAATCCCTCATCAACAGAAAGGCTGATAGAAGAAAACTAAATATCTGCTAAATTCCCACAGGCATCCAGACACAAGAAGGTACAGTGGCATTTCTCCACCCTTTGTCTTTCCTAACCCTGTCCCAGCCACTGAAGGTTACTTCTCATAGACTTCTGCAGTGGTTCACCCCCTAGAGAGTTCCTTTTCGGCAGAATAAAATATTTCCCTGCACTTTCAGGCATATCAATCCTCTCTAAATTTGAGCTGGTTTCTTATTTACCAAGCCCCACTGCCAATGGCTTTCCACAAGAGAAGACATAAATGTTGTCTCAATGTTCCTGTTACGAGTCTGCTGATCATAAAATGACTCAATGGTTCAAAGCCTGTGAGCCCAACAATTCGAAATGAGTAATGTCTGAAAAAAATACCCCCCCAATTTATTAAGTTTGCATCCTTGTACAGTCGTGCCCCTCTAACAGATTGAGCACTGCTTTGCTGTGTAAGCTGAAGTGGAAGAAGAAATGCTGAGTGCTCAGCTACTGAGAAAGGGGTTGCTCACAGATGAGGTTACCAAAGTTGGCATTTTTCTTCCTCTTGCACATTAAAAAATCCCACCCATTTTTTCTTACGTTTTCTTACTATCAGGTCAGTGACTTTGTATGATATATAATACAAATTGCTGATGAACTTAAGCAATAATGCTGACTGCAAGATAGTTGGTAAATCATGTATTAGAATAGACTTTTCTTACCATTTACGCTGGCACTAGCTCTTGATCTGTTGTTGGTAACACTGAATTGTTGTTCCTAATTACGCAAGATGTAATCTTGCCGAACCAGTCTTTTTTTTTTTTTTTTTTTTTTTTCCTGTAGATGATTCATGCACATATTTATTGCACACCTAAGGATGCAGAACTTTAAAGGTTGTTTCCTTCTTGAAATAAGTGGTTTCTCATCCTGGCTGGATCATGGTGCCTCCTAAAATAACATCTCCTTTAGGCCTGGGCAGAGCTTGCAGTTGCTGTGGGCAGTCTGATGGGGCAGGAAGACCAACCCCAAGCGCTCCCCCTCAGCCCCGTGAGGAGAGCAGTGCCAGCAGCCAGCGGGAAGAGTGGGCCACTGCTAGACGGGGCCTGGGGGAACGTCAGTATAAAGGATGTGAGATTATTCCCAGCTTTACCTAAATTGCTGAGAAAAGCTGAGGTGGTCCAGGACAGATGCATCAATGCCAACGGTGTGTCTGTCCTGGACCTGCTCAGCATTTGTGCGATACTCACAAATAAAACCCTATGGTGCTGGATGCCTGTTCAGTAATGGACTAGAAATAGCCTATTTATACCATAAGTAATCAGAATTTTCCTCCTTTTTTTTTTTTTTTTTTTTTTTTTTAACTAATACGCGGGGCAGAT
>KL266660.1:993-14911 GCA_000699545.1 Podiceps cristatus
AAAGAGCGGGAAGGAAAGAAGGGAAAAGGGCTTACAATCAAAAACTAAATCAGACACAGTAGGTAGGGATGTAAGAAATATTAAACATAAATATGCTGAGGGCTATTGTAACTTTTCTTATTATCACATTTCTATTTCATGCTGACAACAATACTTTGTAGTGAATTTGTTGGATCATTTCCAGACAATAGCTCTTAAACTGTCACCGGAGTTTTTATGAAAGCTTGTGCTATTTCTGCCCCTCTAGAGACTGCAGTTCACTTCAGTGAAGATGTGGATTGTCCTCAAAATAACCTCATGCCTTTCCATTAGCCTCCTAATTAAGGAGACTTAAGCTAGCTGGAATGAATTTGCCCCTTAGTGAGGCTCCTATTAAAGAAGGAAAATAAGGTTGAATTTGGTAAATCCCATGATTTAGGACTGAGGATGTTTTGTGGAATGAAGCATCACCAATGGTTTGCTCTATAGGCATCAGGTTGGGTGTTTCAGGCAGTTTTATTCACCGGATGCTGTAATCTATCATTACATTCTCCTCCTGGAAGTGGTGCAATTTGCAATTAAATTTAGCTTTGCTGAGCCATAGGGTAATTGGAGTACCTTGCGCAGTGTGGGACTTTAGAAAGTTTAATATTAGTTTCACATTTCCTTCCTGGCTCCCACAGAAGTCAAAGCAGGGCACTCCTGTGCTCTGGCTTCTGTGGCACACCAAATTTTTTTTTGGTAAAATTGTACATACGTGTAACATTTCTTAGTTCCTGGATCCCAGAAAGGGTGTGAAACACTCAGCATATGGAGAAGCAGAATTATTAGCACAGCAAAAGTGAGAGGAAGGTTTGTTACCCTTCTAAGCTTGCAGGATTAGGCAATGGGTGAAGTGAATACTGATCAACTCCAGGGCTGGGTTTCTGCAATCCAGAAGGCTATAGACATATGGATGGAGTTGCGGGCATAGCAATTGTCTTTGCTGCTACTCTCATCCTTCTTCCAGGATCACAGATGTGCTATCCTAACCCATTGCAGGCTGGCATGAGGTCGCTGATGGGCTGGGCCTTGGCCAGCGGTGGGTCCATCTTGGAGCCGGCTGGCATTGGCTCTGTTGGACACGGGGGAAGCTTCTGGCAGCTTCTCACAGAAGTAGTAGCCCCCCGCTACTGAAACCTTGCCACACAAACTCAGTACAATGTGGAGAGCCAGAGCAGGGAGAGGAGGAAAATGCTGTCTCCAGCCTCCCAGGGAGGAGGGGTTTCCCTGGGCCTGCAAGCTGCATGCAGACAGGCAAGGGGGAATTTGGCATCCCACAGACAGAGCTGTACTGCAGCACTGAGCTCCTTCGGGGTATGGCTTTGTGGACCTGCCTTCAACGCAGCCCTGGGGTTTATTTAGCAGCCTTTGGCAGGAGCAATAGGGCTGGACGCTGAAAAAGACCTTCTTTCCAAAGATAATGTTCAAGTTGCACTTACCAATGTTCATAACTATTTCCACTACAGCATCAAACCTTCCCTCTCCCTGACCCACCGCACAGCATGAACACATATTTCTCAGTTTGCAGCCATTTGAGCTGTGTTCCTCAGTATACAGCTAGCAATATATAGCGTGCTAGAAAGAGAGAAGCATCCAACTACTTTAAAAACAAGACACTGCCCTTCACAGCAGACTCTGGCCGGAATGCTTTGTTATGCATTGCAGCATATCCTATTGCTGAGAGGCGAGCAAATTTTCTCCATAACCATTGCCCCTAATGCCCAGAAATCTCAGAACTGATCTCCATAACAGGTTGGGTTTGTTTGGGGGTTTTTTTCATACACAAAAAGAATAAGGCACCTACATGAGGCATATCAGAAGTTGTTGTTCAGATAAATTCAGCTTTTTCTGCCATCCCATGAGGTCCAAGGCAGGGGTCAAGCCTCTTGGGATTTTCCCCCACATTCCTGCCACCCCATTGAAACCAACAGCTCTCCTCATGCACAGCAACAGGCGCTGGTGTCCTCTCCACTCACTGTCATTCACTCTCAAGCATGACCTCATCATACTGCAAGTCAGCTTCTCCATTTTCCTCTTATTTGTGTCCCGCTTTTCTTATCTTCCTACCCAGTCCATCTCATGCAAAGACTCTCTGCCATGGCATTACAGACATGCGTTTATGCAGGATCCTCACAGAGCACCAGCACACAATGAATCCAGTTCAACTATCCATCATCAACATCCTGCCACTCTGTGGTGACAGTCTCATCCTGGCAGGTCTTGGACTTGTGTCAATACCATCAGTTCCTGTTTCTCTACAGCCTATAAAAATTAAATCAGACAAAAAAAGACGATCAGTCTGAGGACTTTACAGACCACTTCAAGGAGCAGAAGTTGGAAAAAAGCATCTAAGGGACAGGGCAACAATGCTGCAGAAGACAAAACATCATTTCATTAAGTGGGGTTCTATATACACACGGGCATCCTGACAGCAGTAGATCACACCAAAGAAGCTGAGACAGGAAAGTGCTCTTGCCATTGGAAACAGATGAGCTCACTCCACCCAGAAACAAGGGAAGAATGTCAGAAAGGCTGGTCGTATCAATGGTAACAGTGGATGGGAGTTAGGAAGAACAGGTAGAGGATGGAGAAGTTAGAGGTAGGCATGTTGGTGGTAAAGCTCTCAAAACTGTTGCTTTCAAGAAGGCACACAAGGAAGAAAAAGTCTAGACTAGGTTTATCCTACAGGAAAAAGGGTTCATCCACAACATCACAGGGTCCTGTATGGCTCTAAGTTAACAGTTACTGCATTACCTCACACAAAGTTTGGGATGGTGTGGTACCTTCTGTCATCTTAATTACTAACCAGGTTCCAGTGCCACAGAGGGAAGAGACAAGGGCTTGTGACTGAGGGGTGGGGGTGGTGCAAAAATGTCCATGTTCATTTGCCTCACCATGAGGCAGCTATTGTGTTTGCCAGAAAGATATACACTTCTCCCTGCCCTCTCAGCTTTTTACAAGCCCATCCCAGGATGAGGGCATAGCACCTCTCCTGATGATGTCCATGCACTCATTGAGACATCCCACCATTCCCAGTAGCTTTACGCCCTGCACTCCTGAGGAAACTCCCTAACCCAAGGAGTCACATCATCAGAAAGCAAATGTATCCCACCTTGGAAGAGGGCAGGAGGTAGCACATAGAATCATAGAATCCCTTGGTTGGAAAGGACCTTTAAGATCATCAAGTCCAACCGTGCCTGACCACCGCTAAACCATGTCCCTAAGCACCTCATCTACTCATCTTTAAAATACCTTCAGGGATGGTGACTCCACCACCTCCCTGGGCAGCCTGTTCCAGTGCCTGACAACCCTTTCAGTAAAGAAATGTTTCTTAATATCCAAGCAAAACCTCCCCTGGTGCAACTTGAGGCCATTTCCTCTTGTCTTCTCGCCTGTTACTTATGAGAAGAGACCCACACCCACCTCGCTACAACCTCCTTTGAGGGAGCTGCAGAGAGCGATACGGTCTCCCCTCAGCCTCCTTTTCTCCAGGCTGAACAACCCCAGCTCCCTCAGCTGCTCCTCACAGCACTTGTGCTCCAGACCCTTCACCACCTTCGTTGCCCTTCTCTGGACCCTCTCCAGCATCTCAATGTCTTTCCTACACTGAGCGGCCTAAAACTGAACACATTACTTGAGGAGCAGCCTCACCAGCACCGAGTACAGTGGTACAGTCCTTTCCCTAGCCATGCTGGTTATACTATAGCTGATGCAGGCCAGGATGCCATTGGCTTTCTTGGCCACCTGGGCACACTGCTGGCTCATACTCAGCCAGTTGTCGACCAACACCCCCAGGTCCTTTTCTGCCTGGCAGCTTCCCAACCACTCCTCCCCAAGCCTGTAACATTGCCAGGGGTTGTTGTGACCCAAGTGCAGGACTCAGCACTTGGCCTCGTTGAACCTCATGCAATTGGCCTCAGCCCATTGATCCAGCCAATCCAGATCCCTCTGAAGAGCTTTGCTGTGCTCAAGCAGATCAACACTCCCACTCAACTTGATGTCGTCTGCAAATTCTGGTTATCACACCCATGGGTGAGCCTTCCACAAGGAAAATTATTTGTCTGAGGAAGCATTGGCTGAACTGGGCCTTTACTAACTCCACCACAAAGCCTTACCATAGCATTTGCTCAGGCTGCAAGTCATAATGGAAATGATCAAGATGAAAAAGTTGACAGAGCTGCGGAGCTAGCAGGAAATTATACATCAGTACACATTAAAATTGAATGTTCAGGAAAAAAACTTCCCTCTTCCAATGAGAAAATGATGACGGATGGTCAGATAAAAAATGAGTAAGAAGACAGGAAAGAAATTTTCAGTTCCTTCTGCAGTTCAGCAGTCATAAGCCTTCCATTAATTTTAGTTGTAGAGAGATGATGTATTAATTAGGTCTTGCCCAAGGCACGTCACTTTAATTAAATATCTATTCAAACTAAGAAAACAGGAAAATGGTTTATTTTCTTTCCTAATTCCTCAGCGAGAGCTGAATATTTTTCTTACATCATTTCAAAGAATAACAAACAGCTCTTATTAGGACTGAAGTCTGAAATCCTTAATGAGGCACAGAAATTAAATCATAGCACAGACTTGTACAATACATGGTTTAGAAAAATTAGTCACATATTAAATTGAGAAACTATTGGCTTGTTTAAATAGCTGTATATTTTATATTTGACATGAGATTAAATCCCCCACAGTATTTGAAATACCACAGTGCTTTCTGTGAGCCTTCACTTACAGAATTGCATAATGATTGGTGCCATATAAATGCTTCCAGGAGGATCTGACCTGCTTCAAAATAGCAAAGAGACAGCCTGCCAGGTAGAAGCAGAGTTCAAATTGCTGGGATATGACTCAGCTGGTTTGTTCCTGCTGCCCTTAGCTATAAATACAAAAGCAGTAGAGGGATCCATTTCACATCCAAATTGTAGGTGCTTGAACTAGCCCCCCAAAATAAGTGCCAGAGCTCCCCACCTAGAGCAGAGAGAATGAGGCAAGTGTCCTCTACAGTCTTCAGAAGAAGAGGAGGCTGCTTAGCCACATCTGTCTTATCCAGCACTGACATCAGGCAGAGGTAATACCCCTCTGGAGCTCCTCAAATTAAAGTATTGCTTGACCTTTGGGGCTGTTCCAATCCCTTTGCAAGAGTATTTTGGTATAATCTCTGTTTGGCATACAGAGGCAGAGTGGCCTGCTTGAACAGGCTATTCCTGCCTCCTATGCTCTAGCTACTCATGATACTCATGAGATACTCATGAACATCCAGAAGTTACCTGTGGAGAGGAGAGAGGAAGGCGCCTGTTTAGAGGAATGTAATTACAACTAGGGCAATATATGCACAAGGTACCAAAAAGCCAGACTGTTTCACGAGTCGCTCATAGGTTTTTATTTTGTAAACTAGGAAGACTACTTTGTCCTCCTTCAATTTGACATAACACCTTGTGTAATGGAGCCAAGAATACTATGTGGACGTCCACGTGAGGTAAGTAATGAAGTCTCAAACCTGAACTTTCACAGAAGTCTTCAATTCACTTTTAACAGATTCCCACTGGCAGGAACATGCAAAAACTTTAAATAGCAAATAAACATGCTTTCTGGGTGTTCTGTTCCTGGGGTGAGGGGAAGGGGGGGGGGGGCGGAAATCGCACTAAATGTAGAAAAACGACAGTCACTCGTTAGAATAAAACTCTTCACAATGAAAGCCGAAGAGGGCCTACCCAAGGAGGTTGGTTACAATGTATGTGATAAATTGCATCTTTTCAAACTTTACTTTTATTCTTGTAGTCTGACATCACTCGTTTGGGCCTAGCCACTCATGCCTTTCAAAAGGCAGTTTGATTATTTGAGTTTATTCCTGAGCAGGGGGACTTCAGTAAAGTTCATGAAAAAGAAACTAATATAGTGGCTTCAGCCTTTTGGCTCACTTAATCATATCTGGTTTTGCAAGCTGCATGTGAAAAAGATGGGCAACTTGTGAAGAAGTTGAATACATTTTGCCGCAACACATCAACCACTCACATTTTTCCCATGGGGAAAAGCTGCACAAAATCTTGTTGTTTGTCAGTCTTATTAAACACCTAACAAAGAAGGTCACTTGTTAGCAATGCAGATGAGCTCTGAAACACCCCATCTCTTTCTCCAGCCATTGCATTATTGTGAATTTGTGCAGGAAGTTTGCTCCTGAAGAATTTTATATATATATAAATGCTTGTTCTCAATAGTGCTAAACATACGCAATTGTGCAAAAAGAAAAGCAAGCAATGCCTTTTCCCTCATGAATTTATTGTATAAAGATATTACATGTGTGTTTGATGCATATAATGGTACAAGGTCACACCTCTACTGTTAATTTTGTCCAGCTCCATTGGGACAGAGCATGGGAACCCAGCCTGTGCCTAGCTAGCAAGTTAACCAGGGCTGTCCCCATTCCTTCTCGCTTTTGGCTTTCTCCACTTTCTCTGGCCTTCTGGCTTCCCAGATTGGTAAGCAAGAAATCAACCTCATCCTTTCAGCACGGCTCTCATCTCTCTGACTCCAGGACTAACTCCAGGACAGCAAGACCCTTCTGCTATTCTCTGCCCTTATTCTCTCAACTACATAGCCTGAAGCATCACTAATGAAGAATAATACAATGAGGCCTCAATAGCATTGTGTACCTCTTCAGTTAAATGAAGGAAAACAACTGAGCAATGCACATGTAGGACATGTTATTGAGCTCTGTCTAGGCAGGGACAGGTTGACGTTTTCTCAGGGAAGGTTTGGGGCCTGCTGGAGGGTCCCTGAGAGGAGCATGGGGGTACCTGAGAGAGGAGGGCTAGTGACCTGTCCTTCAGGCAGCAAGCCAAGGAGGATGCACAGGTGGGCACCAGGGATATTCCAAAGCAGAAAAAGTTAGGAACCAATAAAAGGACCTGCAGAGTTCCTCAGGGAAAATTGGTGAAGTGCTCTGTGGGAGGGGGTGAGGTGGATTTGTGACAAGCAAAAAATGAGAGTTCTCAGATGGTCAAATAAGGCAGAGCAAAGGATATTTGGACTGCTGTATGGTGCCTGGAACAAATGGCTGTGAGGCAAAATATGGCCACCTACTAGCATAAAAACATGTACAAAGCACAGATGTGTAAAAAAGATTAATTAGTATTTATATAAATATCCTGAAGAGTTGTTTTCTAAAATCTCTTGGTAGCATACAAGCATGACAATGCAATAATTCACTACACTTACAAGAGATACTGCGCTTACAAGAGATACTGAGGGGGAACTCATACCTCGTGGCTTTGCTCAAAACACCTCAATTGTCATTTCCACTTGAAATGGAGCCAGCTCTGAATCAAAAAAGATTTTAATTTGAATCACTTTAATCATTGAACCTTGGCAGATGTGGTGAGAAAGGGTGAATTGCGTGTTGGAAGATTTTCTTTTTCAAAGCTAATAGATCAAAAAAAGTGTGGAATTGTCTTACATGGAGTCTCTTGCATTCTTTTTTGTTCTAAAAGCAACATCCTTTGGAAACATCTCTCTTGGTGATTCAATGCAAGGAATTGTATAGTTAGGGGTGTAATTGTGCTTCTTTTTGAAGAATAATCAATGAAGGAAAAGATTAAGAATAAGCTAAATCAAGTCTGATGTGAAATCGATGTGGATCATCCTTTGAGAAGGAGGTTGGACTAAAGGCTTCCTGAAGTCCCTTCCAGCCTGCATCATCTATGATCTTGTGCATAGTTCCTAGTTCCTCAGCTCAACTTGCATAGCTACAAGGCACCGGATCAAGGAAATTCACCTCAAATCAGCTCAGAGCAGCAACTCTTGCACAGGGCTTGCTAGTGCACTTCTCCTGCGCAAATGGAGACCTGGAGGGAAATGGATGGGGCTAATTAAGCCAGGCTAAGGGAAAGGACCTGCAGCTCTTGGCACTTTGAACATATCTCCAAGGGTTAGGTCAACTTGCAGCATGAGTAGCCTGACTGACAAAAGGGTCAAGGGAGAGACAGGAGAGAAGGGCACTGTCCTAGACTTAAAACTCTGACACTGGCTGACACCTACCTCTCAAGTTTCCTCGTGAAGAGCGTGTGCTTTTACTTAATATGGCACCGCTTAGTGATATGCAGTACTGACCTTCCTGAAAAGAAGATTGAATTGTGTTTCAGTAACAAACAGCTTTTAAAAGAGACAATAATAAAGATGCCTTTATTTGAACACATCTCTCTGAACAAAAAAGATGATTCCACAAAATTGGTATGGCTTGACTTTGGGCTTCATGCTGCTCTTCTACTTCAGGTTCCATTGTACTTGTTTAAGTTTGTTCCATTGGAGAGTAAATATGTAGTTTAAGTCAGACAAAAATTAAAGTAATGATTCTTAAACAACAAAGTAGCTTCTGATTTGGTTTCAGGCAATCTGACAAGGATGAACACCTCTGTGAATATTGCTGGCGAGAAACCTTTCAAAATTAAATAACTGAAAACAAACTAGGTGGTCTGGCTCACATATGCCACATATGCCTGAGGAAAACAGTTGGAGTCTTTTCTTGGAAGTATTTCTACAGAGATCTTTTGAAGCTGCCAGAATAGTTAAAAAACAAACAAACAGACAAACAAACAAAACCAAACCACTTTGAATTACTTCTCTTATTTTAGTAAATCTGTCTTTGTGCCTGGGCTGTAAGAGGTGGATGCACTGTGCTCTGCTATGCCACAGAATGCAGAAAGGATGCACGAGCAGGCTTCAGGAAGGATAGAAACAAACATCTGAGGCTGGGATCAAGTAATGCAGGTGCCCTGACTGTGCAAAATGAAGCACTGATTTGCAATCCTGAAGGCCTCCACACACACACACAAAAAAAATGCTCAAAGTGAATCATGGAAGATTAGAAAAATCTTAAGACCACGTCTGTTATTAAAGTATTGAAGCACTGGTTTGCAATCCTGAAGGCCTCCACAAACACACAAAAAAAAAAATGCTCAAAGTGAATCATGGAAGATTAGAAAAATCTTAAGACCACGTCTGTTATTAAAGTATTATTTTTCTTTATGTCATTAAAACCTTGAGAAGAACTGGGGAAATCAAACTGTGCTGAGGGGAAACAAGTGTGCACCTCTGCAACTGTCTCTCCTATCCCACCTTGAGGAACTGAGCTGCTGCCAGCAACTAAAAGTGTAAAGCATGTAGCAGGGCTATCTCAAGAAGACAGCTGAAGTGGGAAGGGTGTTAGGCTTGCAAAACTGTTAGTTTAGACCATCAAACTCATTTGGATGCATACTAAGAAGCAGCAATGGTTGCATCAACCAATATGCTTTGTCACCACAGGCAACAGACAGAAAGCTGGACAAGGACTTAGGTCTTGTGTCTTCTTGGCTGCCTTGCTTGCAGTTCTTATTCTGGACTAGTATTAGTTTTACGTCAGGAGAGCCCATGTTAAGTGTGGGTTGCCCAGACAGTCCAATCTGCCCTCGAATTCGTCTGGTAGCAATTAGAGTTCACTGGCTGCTAGTGAAATGGACACCCCATGAGGAGACTCTTTTCTGACATCTTTTTCCAGTATCTTTTTAAAAAGATGTTGATTCCAGTATGGTACCTGGGATTCCAGTGAGGGTCTGACTGGTCAGGCAATGGTAGTGACATGTCTTGATTTGCTGGTGACATCAAGGGCCGACTCCAGATCTCATCCCTCCACTTGTCCATGGAGCATGATGGCTTAAAGACAGGTTGTTTCTTTCCTTGAACAAAATGAAACATATTCTTAAATGTTCTTTTTTTCTTTTTTTTCTTTTATTTTTTGTTAGTATTCACCATGCTACTCTGGTAACCTTAAAAAAAAAGTATTAAAAATAGAAAAAAATCTTGTAATTTCTGGAGCAGCCAAACTATGTCAGCATGTACTGCAGAGCAACGTTTCAAAATGAGAGCAGTGTGTAAGGGCTGGGGCGTAGGACCTTGTGGACTCTTCCACCCCATCCTTAATCAGGGTCAAATCTTTACATCCGGCTGCAGTAATATCTGTCTCTTTTTTTTTTTTTTTCCTTAAAGACATTCTGTAAAACCAGTACATTTCCTCCTCCTCTCTTAAGCAGTGTTTCAGAGCAAGTTGTAGCATGGTGCAGCTTTATAGGGCAGCAATTTTAGTGAGAAGTTTTCCAACAGGTGGAAACCATGAGCTCTTTCCCCCTTTCGTTTCCTTATGTGGAGAGTCAAGAGTCTTGCTATAAAATACAAAGAAAACAATAATTCAGTAGAATTTAGCCTTGTGCCGTCATGATGGCTGACAAAAGGAAAGAGCAACAGAAGTCACCAAGGTGAAGAAATATACAGTGTTTTTACAAAACAAACAAACATCTCTGAACAGTTTAAGCGGAAAAAACTTTCAGATGTGGATGGGTCCAAAAAACCCAAAGGCACATGTACAGTCATGTGCCAGTCTGTTTGTAGCCGTAAGAACACAGACAAGTCAACACA
Organism: Podiceps cristatus; assembly: GCA_000699545.1. Classification (NCBI taxonomy): domain Eukaryota; kingdom Metazoa; phylum Chordata; class Aves; order Podicipediformes; family Podicipedidae; genus Podiceps; species Podiceps cristatus. Next base: position 11,461 of record KL266660.1, read on the forward strand.
AAGTAAATAAACCCAGAAACTACTTTCAGGATACGCTTAATTTCCTCAAGTGCCCATTTCTTCCCTAGGAGAGAACAGCTGGGGAACTACATCCCAGGGAAGTTGTGGCAAATAACACAGCAAAGGCAGCCCTGTGCAGGCTGCATTTTACCCCTCCTGTTCACCTGCATCCTGCTAGTATTTAATTACAACTTTTATGGGGTTTTTTTGCCTCAGGACCCTCGCCTCACTCACCACGCACCCTGGGTGGCATCCGGTTTATGAACAGCAAGTCAATACGTTGTTCTCTTCTTGCTGTTCCAGGTTCACCCCTTGACACATAGTGCGGTACTTAAGCCCTGCTCTGACCACCAAGATGTTTGTATGGACCCATCGTTATCACATCGATTTCTTCATAAGAAGCCCTTTTGTGTCAAGGGAGAATTTTCCCATTTCAAGTTTGAAAATCCAAAGTCCTCAGGTTTGGAGACCCAGAGTCAGACCTTTGAGTAGTTGGTATTGAACAGCACTTTACATGCATATTCCAAAAAACACCCATCTCCCACTGACCAAAGTTTCAGCTCTTAGCACGCAGGTTCAGAGTCACAGGTCAGCTATCCAGAAAATAAGGGATATGTGAGCAGGGAAATGCTCGACTGAAAAACATTCATGCATTGCATCTAGGGCAGAGGCAGGGTCAGGATGCGGCTCTCCGAGGAAGCACTGGGGCTGTTCCTGCGTGTTCCCTGCTTTGCCCATTGCACACCCACCAATGTCTCCCACAAAACACAGTTTATTGTCCTGTCTTTATGAGCTTTTCAGAAAACTTTGCAGAGAATTTACCTTCCAGGTTTTACATGGAAATTCCTGGAAACTACATATAAACCATTCCCAGATGTCTTTCAATGAACATGAATATAGAGTTCCCTGATAGAATAAACATTTAATGAATAGATTAAAAAAAAATAAGGAAACACTCCTCCTAATATTTTGAAAACATGGGAATAATTTGGAATAATTCTACCTGTGTTCCTCATATAGCACTAGCCTCAACTACTGTTACACAAACAGGTGGTTTTGGCATAACACCTGTATTTCTTTTCTTCGGCAGACAAATATGAACACCCTCTGTCTTTCAGTGGTGGCTGCTCTCTTACACTGAGACCATGTCCCCTGGACTGTTTAGAGAGGGAAAGGATCTTAATGTCTGTCCTGAAGACACTTCAAAGGCCTCTCAGCACACAGACATTGCCTTGTCCAGCAATTTCCCAGTGCTTGAGTTAAAAGAAATGAGGCAAGTGGTTACACTTCTCCAATAACCCAAAACTTCAGTCTTGCCTTGGCAACTGTGAGACAGTGAAGGCTTTGCCTGGACCTCAGTGTAGTTTTAAGTTGTGCAGATATCCTGGGATTTGTATGCTGTAGTAGATCACTTATTTGTTCATCCGTCTGTGTGAATAATACATGAGTGAAGGACACTTGAGGCTCCTTGTGCCATAATGAAAATACGTCCATTATAGCCAGCTGATTGATTCTTGAATTTCAGCCTGGCAACCCAAACAAACAAGGTAAACATGGCAAAAACAAAACCAGAGCTTATCAATTGGCACTCCTCCACCGCCAACCTCCCTGAAATGGTGCTGACATTTATGATTATTGCTGCAAGTCTCTCTCAAAGCCCTCATCCCGAGTTACTATGAAGACTTTTGTATGCTTTCAGCTATGCCTTATTATTCACAGAATTAATTACTAAATATCATCCTCAAATGCCATTGTATGAACCTTGCATCTAAAAGCATCTATTTACTCAGTCCAACAGCCCACTCAAGCACATAACATCACCTCTCTTCCCATGCTTGCAACAAAAGAGACACAGGAGAGTTACTTAGAACTGCCAGCCTTGGATTTCCATGGCTGCTGTAGAGTCCTAATGTGAAAGCAGGGAATTGTAGAATTCATTGAATTCTGTTTGGAATTTTCTCCCGAGGACACTACAGACAACAATGCAAAAGGCAAAGCAGTTGCTGTTGCAAGAGCCTCATCTCCAGGCTGGATGCAGAAGGTGCGGATGTCCCTCACCCCCCATCAAAGCCATGCTGAGGAACAAACACGCAGAAGCTGCGAGTGCTCAGGTCCTTCACTGAGCCACCTGCACCACGGGCCTTTTGTCCAAAGAAAAAGACCCACTTTCTAGTCATGAGATGTTGCTTTTCTGACTACTCCACACCGATTGTGCTCTTTGGCAGGGTTGGTATCTGAAGCTGCACGTTGTAAACCAAGACATGGTACATGGCCAGTAAATGAAAAATATGACTCTGACTAATGGGTCAGTGAGCCCACACAGCATGTTGTAAACTAAACACAGTTTTATAATCCTTTTGAGTTGTCATTGTGTAATATGTGTCTGTGTTGAAGGCATGGTGATGCAAATGCTTTCAAGTACAAGATGCTGAGAATCCCTGAGCACTACATCAGTGTGTCATTAGCTACATTCATCTTCCTTCCCAATGGCAAATTTTCTGTCTGTGTAAGTGCTCAGAGCAGGCCAGTGTACGGCCTCATGCTGTACCACTACTTCCTTGTATTACCCGGAGCCAAGTTGCTGCTCTTCAGGCAAATATTCTTCCCACGGGATGTGGCTGGTGCTCTCTGCCCAGAAGGAGGTCAGTGCTTGGGGAAGACAGGAGATGCCCTCTACACGGGAGCCTTGCAAGCCTGAGCAACCAGCAAAGGGCACAGGAGCTGCAAATGTGAGAGAACCTCCCAGCCCCGGCTCCTCCCTGACCCCACAGGTACCTGCGGCAGCATCAACGCCTCCAAGCAGCTGTCAGCAGTGCAAGGGTCTAGCCTGCAGTCATGCAAGTCAACGGCTCCTGCTCAGACCCACGGCAGCTCCTGAGCCAAACTCTCATTCCAACACTATACCCTGTACTATATTCTGTGGCTTAGTCATCCTGTCCTATCCCCTTAGGACTGAGACCCCTCACGTTTGGGGTTAAACATCCTGATGGATGTAGATGCTGACGAAGGTCTGGACTTGGTTGAGAACACAGGACAGAGGACATCTCTCAAAGGCACCTTCTGTCTCCTGCCATCACGGGTCTTCATCTCCTGAAATCTCTTTATCATAATGCAGCCTTTGGAGCCAGATTTTCCATGGGGTAAATGGCTAGCCTCGAGTGGATTTTCTTTTTTAGTTGTTGTTGTCTGGAAGTTTTAGCAAAAATGAGAAAAAGGATAACATAGGTCCAAGCCTTATCAGGTTAAAGAGGGTTTAGAAACCATGTCTCTTATTTCCTGAGCAAGAACTCAAATAAATTACTAAGAAGTATTCAATCTTTCCTCACACTCTCCCTTCTAAATAGAAGAGGAGAAGGCCTCAACTTAGGCATATCAAAGAGCAGGTTGTAGTGGTTTAACCCCAAACAGTAACCGCACCATGCAGCTTCTCACTCACCCCTCCCCTCGCCGG
>JMFS01047806.1:0-20374 GCA_000699545.1 Podiceps cristatus
TATAAAATGCAATTCTGTTCTGGAAAGAGTAACTGGAAATGTTATCTCTGCCACTTTCAATGTAATTTTTACCACTGTTGGTTCTACTACAATTACAGGAAAGAAAAATGGAACCCGTTGCAGGGGTAGAGTAAGGTGACTGCCAGGAGTGTCTGCTCCGTCGGCCCCCAGCAGAGAGGGCAGAGCTGCTGGAGTACCAAACCCTGCAGCCACCATCTCCTCACTTTGCAAAGAACCCAGGTGAACCTTAAAATTCAGCTGAGGAGCAAACACTAAAGGCATCAGAAAGTCACTTTCCAGAACAGATCTGCACTTCAAAAATAAACAGAACAACTGTCACACATTACAACAGCTGATGAGGTTGCTTAAGTTGTCTAAAATTTAACTTAAACTTCCCTCCCCTGACTCTATCCGAGCCATAGACAAAAAGCCACAAAGACCAGATTCTCAGCCGCTGGAAGTCAGACCAGTTGCAGTGAAGCCAACAGATCTACTTTGATTTACAAGCTTCGGGCGTAGGACTCACATCTGCCATCAGCTCGCACAAAATTCTCAGAATTCCCAAGACAAAGTCTCATGCTGGTTAACGATCCCTATTCAGAGTTGTTTCGGTCCCAGATTAATTCCAGCTGTCCTAATATACGTTAGAGGAGACAACCACTATCCTTACTGTACATGTTGCTAGAATTTTCCCATTTATTCATCTCTATTATTAAGAATATACTTCTCAGCTATAAAAACAGAGGGGGGGGGAGATAAGCATTAAATGTGCTACTGTACTTATCACAAAACACTGTGACGTACATAAGGCCATCTGGTAACACTGCAACAGAATACAAACAAGAGTTTAAAAGGGAGTTTCAGAATACAACTTTTTTTTTTTTTTTTTAAAAACTACAATGAATAATCTCAACCCTGTTCACAGAGAATTAACGTTAAAACTAGTACATCATATATATAAAACTCTGTGCAACTGAACAACAGCAGAACAAAAAGTCAACACAATTCTATAAAGCGGTTTCAAAGCCTGAAGATTTAAGACATGCTAGCCAAAAAAAACACAACACATCTCAAGGAGCCTAGAGCAAACCCAGGTATTGTACCCCCCCAGCACACAGCACACACTAGGAACCATGCAGAGGCCATCCTCAAAGCCTTCCTGTGTTCAAAAAAAAAAAAAAAAGGAAAAAAGTAACCCAAAACAAAACACAAACCCCAACAGCTTCCAGTTATCAGTACAGCACTGCTGCGGGTGCTGCTCAAGGACTGAAATGGGCTCCCAACACGCCGTCCAGCCTCTTCTCCTCTCTGCTTACAGCTCATTCAGCCTCTCCATTAAAGACCCCTGTTTTCCGAAGGTTCACAATTATCCTATTACACCCCCCTGCCAAACTCCCTACTTTGAGATGAAAACCTTCTGCAATGCGTGGTCTCAACAGAGAAGCAAGTGTGTTTCAGTAAAAAAGAAGTCCAAACTTTTGTTCCGTGAACATAAAACTATTCCAAGACACATTTAAGACACTTTTTTTTTTTTAGATGATGTGGCATACAACAACGTCAAATACGCATTTAAAAACAACCTTTGGCAACTAATTACTCCACACTGTGCTATAATTGATTTGAGTACTAAAAAAAAAACAAAAAAAAAAACAAAAAACAAACCAAAGAAAAGCCCCAAGAAACCTCACCAGCGTGTGCAAAACATTTAAAAGTGGCAACTGCATAGTGCAGTATCTGCTTTGAGTGTACACGGCAAGCGTTACCGATACGCAGCTGGAAGGCAGACTGCGTCACGAGCACGCCTCCTCCCACGCGTACACGGCCGCGAGCGTGCGTACAGGCGCATATTCACCTGAAGAGAGCTATTCCAGTCTCCGTTAAATGATGCACCTAAACCCAAGTTTTCAGCTCTCAAAGGACGCTTTTTATCAGATGTCGGGAACAGCTCCACAAAGTCTTCTACTGCATTCTTTGGGAGGGGGTAAACAAAAACAAATTCTAGTCGGTTTTACTTTTTTTTTGGTCGAATAATTTCTAGGAAGCTGACCTCTGGCGACCCCAAAAGGGAGATACATTAGCACATTAGCATACACATTCAAGGAGAAACATTGGGCCCTGCCCAGCTTTCTTACCTCGCCAATCCCTTTATTTATTTTTTTTTTTTTTGCAAAGCATGGTTACAGACGGCAAAGCTGCATCCCCCAAAACGAATCAACGTTCTGCAGTGAACATATTCCCCCTTATTCTTCTTTGTTCTTTGTACAAAGGCAAGAATAAGATTCCTCAGTTCAAGATGCGCTAAGCAGCCAAAACCGAAGCTTAACCTTTCTGCTTTAGATGGCACCAAGACAGTTGGGAAATTTCAACAGAAGGTCTGTTGGCGATCAACACAGATTGCAGAAATACGGCAGCACTGCCATTACTGCGGCTTTGTAGCTCCTATATTATATCTTTATGACCAAAAGCATGCTACAGAGAAAAGATTTGGTTCTATTTTCAAAAACTGTTTTCTGTCCAGAATCAGCTTTTACGAAGGGCTCCTACACGGTCAACACTACTTGCGCAAGCGAAGCAGAGTGCCGTGTCCACAGACAAAGCCTTTTGCAGTAATAGCCCTGAAGGACTGTGTAAAACAACTGTCACTGCATTTTATCCTTTAATCTTCATCTGACAGCCTCTGATTTCGGCAGATCAACTTTAGCGTGTCACATATTAACCACCACTCAACTTGATGGCAATAGCCAAAGGCTTCCCCATTACGCAGATTTGCTAATACTGTTCAGACTAAACAGCAGCCATTGCCAATTACTGTTTAATTAAATTCAAATCAAACAATAAAAATTCCTGTTTAGGCAAGACATACTATACCTCGTTAAAACATCCCAAATAGCTTCTAAGCAACTTGACTGAATCTAAGGATGAATATAATGGATTTCCAACTTATCTACGAGTGTAAGATCCCATGGGGCTCAGGGTGTTTGCACTACCACGCTCCGTGATTATTAAGACAAAATAAACTATCCATACCCACGGTCTCGGAGGCCAGAAGGTACGTGTAGTTCTTACACAGGAGAACTAAGGAACGAAACAGAACAAAGTTGTTATGGACACCCAAAAGCTCAAACATCAAGTTTTAAAATACCTGTCGACTTTGACAATGTTCCTTAACTACTGATGTAGTTTATTTTCATAGCTGACAATACCAAGATAGCCTCTTGATACAACACTGAGATGCGTCTTGTAAACAAATATGCATTAAAAATGGAAGAGGTTAAATCATATAGTAAAACACGAGTACATACAAAAATGCTGTAAAACAGTAGCAAAAGGTAACTAAAAGATACATGAATAAACCACGGGTAGCCAACAGACCGTCAGAACTGTAGGCTCTGACCTCAGCACTAGACACATGCTCCAGAAGCGGGTCAGAACTCTGCGCCTGCGCTCACCTGAGAAGCTGCACCGATGCACTAGGCTAGCTCTTTCAGCCGACCTCAACCTGCAGAAGTTCGCGCGTGAAGGTTGAAGTCATGAGGGAATCTGACACTAAAACATCTCACTGCAGTTTGAAAAGCTGTGTAAAGGAAGATACGCACATAAGCAGCCTTCGCTGTGGTTAAAATGAAGGCAATAAAAAACAACTAGTATCTACTTGCTACCTATCTGAGGTTTGAAAACGTATCAGAGGGAGAAATTATCCCGAACAAATCACCGAATAGCCAAAGCATTTCATATTATAATGCACGCTCCATTACACCAAAGGTCACATGGGTACTGGAGTCTTAGGATGCTCTCAGAACAATGAATTCTCAAATTCAAGAAATTTTATCACTTCCTGACCTACTGCAAAACGCAACTTGAATGTGCCAAAGACAGTGCATAGGAATTACATTCAGCCGTCGCTGCTGAAGACCAATTTCTGAAACAAAGATCTAGACTTAAGCTGCTGTTAAGAAAAAAAGAACAACCACAAAACAACTTCCCTCCATCACGCTCATTATGAGGATCATATCCTCTGAAAACAGGTAAGACAGAACAAGTACGGTTCTACAGCCGCAGGGTATTATTAACACGTTTCTGCGTTCCACGGATTGTTTCTGCTAGCAGCACGTGTTGCTAGTGGCATCCTGACAGTTCAGGATCTCAAAAAAAGCCAGACATAGCACACACAGCAACAGCAGCGCAAGCTTTTCTGCAGTACTATTATACAGCAGCAGTGACACGTAAGAGAGATTTCCAGAAGCGAGACAGATGTTCAGCTTCCATGCTCATCCAGTCTAATTCTACCACCATCTATGAATTAACCGATGCAAATATTATCAGGCATTCAACAATACCATGGCTACTTCAGCAACATGAATTGTAATGTAATAAAATGTTTCTGTAATGCTGCGCTATTATTTTTTTAAACCAACACGGTACTATACCCATACCACAGACTGCTAACATGATAATTAAAAGAGAGCCTAGATTAACCCCCACATTCCCTACAGTAAATTAAAACCAAGTTGCAACGAGCTGCAAACTGCTCCTGAAGTGAGCTAGTGAAAGTGCCAGCAATTCACATAACCGAGCTCCACCAAGTCGGAGTGACACTGTGCTCTGTCAGGAATGTGATCTAAGAAAGCTGGCAGCTACAAACTTGTTAGTAAATGTGTGTTTAATGAGGCAGCATATATACAAGATAGTATTACCTTAAGTGACCTGAAAGTTGTAACGGAGAAAATGTGAGCAAGCCTCTCCTCTCCCACCTCCCCTCCCCTTCCAACTTGCTTTCCCAACTGCATCCCGAGATTATAACCCTGTACGGGACTTCTCTTTTCCTGGGCAGGTGCTTAAGAAGCAGAAGCGATCGTCGTCTCAGTGCGATCTGTCAGGAAGTGGGTATTACCGGATTGACACCAACGCGCACAGGCTGCGTTTTCATACCGATTTTCTCTGAAGGCATTCCCAAAGGTGAACGTGCATCTCGTCAACCAGCTCCGGCAGCGCCATCTCACGCAGCCATTTGGAGAGGAGCATGAAACGAGGCCCAGCACAACCGACAAGCTACGTTAGCATTTGGTTCTCTTGCATACCTACGCTGAAAGTGATACAGTTTACAAAAAAATTAAGTGCACATGTGCACATACACAACTTTTAAACAAATAAACTTGGCTTTTCTCCATAGGGGACAAGGAAAGGTAAGCAATTAAATTGCAAGTCTTTAGTGCTCATTAATTATTTTTAAAATTCTAATCCTGGTCTGCAATGTTGCTCTCAAATCCACACACTGGGTGGGAATAAAATTGGCCAACCTAAAACAACCATTAAAAGTGCTGCTATTTATATATAGCTATATATATTTCATAGAGCAGACTCATAAGCCACCATGCAAACCAGAAAATTCCAGGTGCCTGCTCTTAATTATGATCTGCAGCTTGCTTTCTGCATTTAAAAAAAAAAAAAAAAAAAAAGGTCAATATTGCACATTGTCATTTTAAGAGCTGCTGGCACAGGAACTTTATCTTGCATCTGCTGATGTCTGAAATGCGAAGCAGTTTTATGCCTCTGACGTAAGCAAACAGGAAGACAGTTCACTCCATGAGCTCACTCCCTGCTTTCTCCACCTAAAGATAGGCACACTCTTTTCTCCCACCTCCCACCGGGCAGGGGGTTTGCTGGATGAACAATGCCCAAAAAGCAACTCCATTACACCCGCCTGTCTCGGGTGTCATGTCAGGAACATACTAAGTGGTTTATATATTTCAATGCTAGAATATAGAAAGATAACATCACTGCAGTAAAATAAGTCTTGGGTATTGTCATACGCTTTAAAGCAAATTCAGAGTCTGCAAAAGTGGCAAAAGGAAAACTCTGGAAAGCTCGAGTTCACCACTTATCCGTGAGACAGGTGCAATATATACAGCGTACACTGTCAGCTCCTCTTGCTGTAAAGGTACAATCCTCCTCTGCTCATTAAAACTTTGAAGACAGCCATGAGGATGCCAGAGGAAAGAGACGGTCTCCATCCGTTTTCTAGTGGGCATTTTATGGAGATTACCTCACGTCACCAACTCACTGTACACGGTAGCAAACCGAAGCTGCTGCCTGACGTCAGATGCCCAAAGTGTAGGGGCACGCTGCCCAGCACCAACAGACCAAGACTTCCAGTCTCTGAGGGGCCGCGAGAGGAGAGTCCCTCTTCTTTCATTCCTCAGTTCTCTTAAAAGGCCTCCCGAGGTGTAAAAATCTAGCTATAAATTTCATTTCATCAGTGTTTCAAATGGCTCTGGAAACTAATCTTGCATTAATCCATACACACACGGCCACCAAGAAAAGCAATGCAAGCGCAAATTTACAGTAAGGTTGGCGCGCCGTGGTACCCCTCTCAGCTAGCTGTACACACTGAGCCTGACTTATTCTGGATCTGAGGGCTTCCTCCAATTAAAAAAGCAATAGATCTAAAGCAAAACTCCAGATAAGAGCTGGTAGAAGAGGAGCTTCTCCACTTCAACTCTGGGAAAAGAGCAGTAACGTTAATGCTCAGACGTTAGTGCTCTCACCCCGTTTGGGTGTGAAACTCTGGCATCAGGCAGCAACCTCAGCAAGTGCAGACACACCCTCAAAACTTCATGTAAAATCCACCATCCTGCTAATCCTCTAGCAGTAAGATTACAGGCTTTGTAAAAGGTCTCTGGCACAAGAAATGTTTGGACTTCAGCATTCAAACTTTCTGAGAACTGAAAGGAACCGATCCCACCATTCGTCTTCAGACCTCGCCTCGTCACCGAAGGGAGGGCAGGGAAGCATCCAGAAGCTAGCCAGACCACTTCTCCGAGGGGCCGGACTGTCGGTACACAATGCCATTCAAAAATTGTCCGTATCTCAGTAACACAATCATTGAATATTCCTTAAAAATTTCTCCCTGCAAAAAGACAAGATGTATTTACAGCAGAAAAGACACGGGCTGTTTTGTTGCTGCAGAAGTTATCAGGCCCGAAGGCAAAGCCGATGCACACACCCCTTTCCCAATCATTTCCTGGAATGCCAGCTTCGATCACGATTGGATTTCTTCTTGCCAAGCACAAGGAAGCAGAAGAACAGAGGGTTTATCCAAGAGTCACAGAGAAAAGACTTCTCCGATACCGTTTACTGCAATCGGTGCAGACTCAGTTACTGCAACACCAACCAAAACTCCCTTTAACCATAGTGAAGTCTTCCAAACCAAGGAGGGAAGAGAAGAGACCGGAGCTTCAGCTCCTATTAAGGCGTTTGCATATACATTCCCAACCTGGGTCTTCAAAAAGGGAATTTTGCAAAAAAGGCATTTTATTTGGGAATGGCAAAAACTATGATTGTTGATAATCTCTGTGGAATTATAAATTGCTCATTTAAAAAACGTGGTTAAATGTAAGTGTCATATCTTTCCCTTGCTTGCTAGTATGTCCTTTCCATGAGTTCATGTGCTATGTCTTCTGTAGATCAGGGGAAAATGGGCCAGGGGTAGAGGGTCCATCCAGTCCAGACAGAGTAAATGGGCCATGACTGTTCAGCACTGATGGAAACTAAGAGACAAAACAAAAATTATTAGGGAAGAGACCATTTTAACTTACTGTTCCTCTCATACCTCTTTATGCAGAAGCTCCCCCAGAAAAAAACAAACAAAACAAAACAAAGAAACATGAAACCACAACAACAACAAAAACACCCCAACCTTTCAAAGAATCTTCTTGGCTTCCCCCAAGTAATTTACTTTTTAAATGCCATGTATCACAGACTGCACCAATCCAGCTCTTATAACCAGCATCACCAGGAGGACCCAGCCCGTAACCTCTGCACTGAGCACCACCTGCGTCCTAAACCAGTAAGTGACTTTAATACAGGTGGTTGGAAAACCATGGTCTAAATTGTTCCTCAGTTAATTATCAGCTATTTATAGAGAAAAACATCCAATGCATTCTCAGACCTACTTGTTTATTCCCTGTCCTCATGGTACATTTAAGGTACTTCCTTCCTCTCCATGGAGATGACAGATATAAACCCAAAAGACAAGTTGTTAAATTTTACCCTTTTCCTAAGCAGATTCTGGCAACAGATGCAGTTATTCCAATTCCAAAGTGGAAGGTGAAAGAAGAGCCTAAGTAACTACAGCTACAAGATTTTTTTTTAAATAAAGGGGATTTTTTTCTTATATATTAGTTTAGTAAAAATATTTATTAAAAACAGTGAAGCTGAGAATTTCCAAACAACAGAAATATAGAGATCATAAAGAACCATGGACACATTGCCACAGATCACACACACAACCTCCCTTCTTACTAATGGTGAGATTTAATTAATGTCTTCCAACAGAAGACTGTGAACAAACAATTAAAACAACCAATAGAGTAGCAAAATTCAATTTCCAGGAAAATCTCAACCAGTAAAGTTACAGTGAAGCAAGCTTTACAGAAAGGACAGATCTAAAAAAAATATTTCTAACTACAGCACAGACTGCTATTAATTTAAAACATTTCTGAAATACCAACATTTAGGATATACCTAAATAAAACTGGGTAAACACTAAAACTAAACACTCTCAAAAGCTAACATAGGAGACAGAAAACAGAAAGATCGCTATTTTGTTTCTACATCAGATATTTGGGCTAACGGATCCCCGCGGCCCTTCTGAGGAAGACACTGCACCTGCACCGAAGCAAAACCTGGGAAACTGTAAAATGTCCTTATCGTTCAGCAGCACCCAACATCATCGCTGTAGTATCCACATCTCTCACGTACTAAATGCAAAACACAGTAGCTGCTGGAAAGAAAATTAGCTCTGTCCCAGCCCAAACCAGGACACAAGCACGGCTCAAAGGGAGAAACGGGCTAAACTTGCCGGAACTTACCTGAAAGAGCGTGTTAGCACCTTGCAACCTTGCAGGACTGAGCGGAGCGACGGGGCTGAGCGTACTCCAGAAGTGAATGCTGGAGAGCAAGGGGCTGGGGGTCAGCAAGATGGGAGTCTGCCAAACAAGGAGAGAGTCAGCGGCGGGAAAGCGGCACGGTGAGTAACGCGTAGCAGACGTAAATCCAGCCGCGATAATCTCAGCTCCTACAGCTGCAGAGGGCTGGGCCCACATTTCAGGAACTCCCGTTCCCTCCTTCCACCTCCTCCTCCTCCCTTCAAACCCCCCAACAGCGGCAGCAGCCAGCCGCCTCTCCCTCCCCTTGCCGAGCAATTGGCCCTCTTTTCCCAACAGCCGCCAAATCCTGCTGTAACCTACAGCAAAGGGGCTCCTCCTGCAATTCATATACAATTCATACACAGCACCTGCAAGTGACTTCGGAAAATTCTGTCCGCGAATTCAAAAAAGAGCAGACAGAGGGCACACGGTCTGGGCGACACTGACAACGTAAACCACCACAAAAGCCATTTACATCCAGCTTCTGAAGATTCTGGATGTTCCAGGTTCACCGGCCAAACACTTCGAGGGGTGCCAAAAGAACAACTGCACTGGATTTTTTTCCTGTCTCCAGCCATTTCAGTTTTCAGTCAGCAGTGGAAAGAGATTAAATATATACAGAACAATTTAACAGTCTAGCTGGGTTCAGTTCTCTTCCAAATTTTCCATGAGGCATGAAAGCACTCCTTTCCCACACAAAGATAACAACCAAACGAAGCAGCCGTTCTTATTGCCGTTAAGTCACAGTACTCCGCTCTTAAGTCAATAACTACTAAATTAAGCAAAGAAAAGTTGCTAAACACACATCTCTGTGGTTCTCTGTTTTTAAAGTATTTTCAGAATCAGCCTGAAGGATAAGGGCAGGGTTTAAGGTTTTTGAAATAATTCAGTATCACCCCAGCAAGATTTACAAAGGATCCTGCTGGTGCTGGTTTGGGTTTTGCCCCCACACGCTAACGCCGTACAGACGTGTACAGCTGACGTACCACTTGGGCACACTTCGGGGTGGGAGCTAACACCGATTACAAAGAAAATTTCTGTTTTATTAAAAAAAAAGGGAGTGACATCCTGTGTTTCAGAGCTCCAAATACAATCTACTGACTATTCATTTTCCGCTTGCCTTCCCTTACTGTTTTAAAATATAACATAACCACTATTGTTACTAAAGAAAAAAAACCAACAGGAAGGGAATTAGGTTACCTGAGAGAAAAGTGCTGGAGTAAGAGAAGCAGTTGGGAGAGAAGGACTCAGAATCCCCAGTGGACTTGGATCACTGCCTGTAATGACGAGAGTAGGAGCCAACTCCAGCCCTTTGGGTTTTTTAGATCTGGAGAGGTGATTGGCAAATTCCTTCTCCAGCACAGACGAATCCTGCTCTTTGGGCTCCGGGGATTGATGCTGAAGGCTCTGAGCCTGCTCCAGCTGCTGAGAAGCCACGGACTCTATGTCCGTGTCAATGTCCAGATCGGGATTAGAGCTCAGGGGCGGCGATGGGGGCGTGGAAGGAACTTGCAGAGGGGGAGAAACTGAGGATACAGGGGGAGTTGGGGTGAAGCTGGTGGTTAAGTTTGGCAAAGGTGCTGGAGCTTCAGGGACAGTTAACTTGGGTAGAACAAGCGTCTCCAAGGTCTGGAGAGTTTCTTCCGATCCCATGGGAGAGTTTCTTCCGAGCCCATGGGAAGAGAGGATGTGGTGGAAGTGGCAGAAGCAGTGGAAGTGGCAGAGAGCGCTGAAGTGGTAGAGACCATGGGGACAGACGAAGGCTTTTTGGAGGGCATGGTTACGAACTTGATGACAGAGGGTGTTGGGTCCTGAGCAGGCTTCTTCTCAGTCAGCTTCTCAGCTGGATTCTCAATCTTGATGGACCTGAACAGTTTTACGCTGGAAGAGTTCAGGGAGTTCAGAGTAAAAGAGGAGTACAAGCCTGAGTGGATATAGTCATTGCGGCTGGAGGATTTAGCACATGACTGAGACTTCTCCTTCCCACAGGTTTCCACATCCTTTGGAGCACTGCTAACTTCTGCAAAACCAGTCATTTCAGGGTCTCCTTCTATACGGCCCACGACAAGTGGATCCATATTTAAAATCTCCGGATAAGAAACAAACTTGTACACAAACTTCTTACCGTTCACTTTTTTAATGATATTCTGTGGGTAAGAAGATATATACATTTAGACCTTCTTCAGATTAATTTTCTTCCTACAAACACTGCCTAAAATAGACCAAGGAATTAGACAGTCTGTAATTTTTCATCAAAAATTGTTTCCTTTTTCCTTTTTAAAAACACACTGCATTCTTGAAATTTAGTTATGCTCCCAAAGTGTCATTTCCAGAGCTCGCAGACAAAACGCTAAAACAGGTGAGCTTAACCTGACATTAATTATACTAATGGCATCCTTAAAACTGCCAAGAAATTCTGTTTAATATATTTTAAAAGATCAGCTAAGAAACAAAAATAATACCCATTACCCTCATCAAAGATCACTAATCTGGGTACTGGTCAGCTTAATCTAACATGAGAACCTGCAGAATTAAGGGTTACAGGTTTGCAGAACTGAGAGCTAATACTTCAAATCAAACCACCTTTATTCTTAATAAGATGATAATAAAGGAACATAAGTAGCTGAACTAGTCAGCAGAATGTAGTCTAGTCAGGTATTTCAATACCACAAAATAGCACGTGTCGAACTTGTTTTGCTCCTAAGTGAAATGCCACCCACAATTTGGACCTAAGGTTCTTACTTCTCATACAATTATTATTACTGAGACCTCTCAGTACAACATCAGATTTGTGATACCCAATAATAAACTCCACGCAACCTACCACCTGCTACAAACTGACAAGTTCCTCAGAAATTGTGTTTTATTTTTCTCTTGAGCACCCACACAATCACAGTTGTGGGATAAATGGCTTATTGAAACACAGGTCAGACCCCCACACCCTGGTTCTAGTCCAGCTTTTTGACACTACCTGTGCACTAACGGAAGGCTCTCCCAAGTTATTAGAAGACATTAGCTAAACACTGGCTCTGCTGGACTAAACTCGCTGACCACATCTGAGGTTCAATTCTGGATACGAGGAGAAAAAGAAAAATGCTTTGGGCTGCGTCACTGAAAATCCTTATTTTGATAGTCCCCTCGTGGAGACAATCGCAGAAAAGATCTTAAGGTGGTGCAATATTCACCATCTCAATCATTGTAATAATTCTGTTGCTTAAACTGGAGTGTCGAGGATTTTAACCCTTGCAAGGGCACGTATTTTTGGAAAGGGGATTAGTATTCAAGGACAGATTTGTATTAGCAGGACATAAATCAAAGAAGGTAACATTTTGCACAAAGCTGTCTAGAACCTTATAAAACAACCACTGGGGAGGAATTGCAGCACAGTGACAGAGGAAAGAAAAAACCCTCTAAACATAAACTAGTACACCTGACTTAAGTCTGGGAGACAGGAGTGACACCTATCCCCTTGAAGAGAATGAAAAAGGAAACTAAGCTCATTAGGCAGAAGCTGGTAAGATGGATAAGGATTTCAGATGGATTTACAGACTTTGTTACCTTCACATAATAGTATCTGAGAGCACGGCTGAGTTTATCATAGTTCATACTGGGCTTGTTCTTGCGGATTCCCCAGAGCCTGGCCACCTCCTCTGCCTGCAGCAGTTTGAACTCCCCGTCGTTGGAGGTCCAACAGATGATATTCTTGTTCTGAGGCTCTTGGAGGAGCTGGAGGAGGAACTGCCACAGGGTGATAGCACTGTCCATAGCAGGAAGCTGCAATTCAGAAAGGCAGGTAAGAGGCAACAGATTAGGAATAGCACATTTTCTTCGTCTCCCTAGAAGGGGGTGATAGGGCAGAAATGTTATTTCCAAAGCCAGCAAGAGTAAAAATTATTAGTCACCAGTCGTGAAAGATGTTCCCTGCAGAACAGGGGCTGAGAGCCAACTGCTGTCGTCTCCTCCCACATGTCAGTACTTTTCACATGGGTTATATTTAGCCTCATTTAACTAAATCAGGTCACTTTGGGTAAGTTGCAATGAGTCACTATCCAAAAAAAAATTTTCTAAGTTGTTCCATGTTCACCCACTCTGACTTGTACTGCTTTATGAGAAACAGCTCAGGTGCACCCAGGTAAAAATCAAACCACCCACTCGCCGCCTCCTTTCCTTACCTGCACCCGCCTCCAGCCTCAGTAACTAGGAGAAAACAGAGCAGATCAAGTAACTCAGCTTAAGCTACGTGAAGACGCCACAGTGCAGAGCAACTCAATTTTCCTTCAGTTCACGTCTCTACTGCCTCTTTGTAAGCAGCCCTCTCAATCAACCCTCAGTCTCTGCTCTTTCAAATACCTTTTCTTTTCCAAATTCCACCTGTCTTTTCTAAGAGAGTAAACATGGAAGGAAATAGTTTTATTTCAAATGCTGCCTTTGCTTTTCTCTGGATTCCTGCCATGTCTTACCTACATCAGCCATTTACACTGAGACTTTCTAGGACTAGTGTTCATCTGTTGATTCATGCACTTCCAGCACGGTTTTCTTGCACTGAAGCTGCCGATGTCTAAACTCATCAAGGACAGACAAGGCAGCAGAGATGACGTTTTTCCTTGACCATATCTGACCACATGAAACAGTACTTCCACAGATATTTTTAAGCAGAACACTAATAATCCTGTCTGCAGGAGGGCAGTATAAGACACACTGTGAATTAAACCAGATAAAATCATATTAATTCAGTATCCCATATGGATTTTCTTATTCCGGAACAGAATGGCTTCTATTAATACAGCTTAAACGTCTTCCAATGAAATAAAATCAACCCCAGCCACTCTGGAATAAGAACCATCATGATGAATTACACTAAAAATGTTTTGATATACATAACTGCTAGATTCCCCACCCCCCCACCCACAGTTAAAACTCAGTAAAGGCAAACCTAAGGAGTACAGGGGTTTCCATCTGGGTGAACCTGCAGCCCAAGCGACCAAATGCTATTCAGAGGCTCCGAAACAGAGGCATCGAGTCCAACTTCAGCAAGCAGGACCCACGCCCTTACTGTTTGAAGTCCATGTACATGCAGGGATAAGTTTAAGATTCAGTCGTGACTGCCAGTTCATCTTCGTTACCAAAGCCTTTTATTCCAACCTCATTACTGTCCAGCACTTATCCAGCCCTATATAAGGAAGAGAACCGTCTACATGTCAGAGCTGCAGAATTTAGACAGCCCTGTAAAAGGATTACTGCTGACAGTTTACACAGGACTACACATTCTTATTTAAATAAGGTGCCCTAGGGCAGGTACTTTTTTGGGCAGAGTTCATTGCATTTAACCTGTTTTTAAGAATACCTGCCTGATGGCATGCTTACATGACTACACAGGGATGTTACATTGATCAAGTCAGTTAAATTGCTGCAATTACAAGGAACAATCTCAAAATGAAGGACACCCACACCACCTTGTTCTGCTGGCCTAAGGTGCTTTCTTTGTTAATTACTATATGCATACAACTCCGTGCTTGCCCAAATTAATTGCTTGGTACTCTAAGAAAACATCAGCTGCTGAAGGGTGCTTTGAGGCTCTTCCCACACTGCGCCGTGGCACGCCAGCTGAACCGTATGAGAACTCGGGGCCAGGCAACCACATTAAAACTCTTCCAGGACTTCTCCTCCGACTTGTATTCACGTTTGCCAATAACATTTCATATCTGCCTACTGTCAACGCAGAGGACGCGCACGCCACGGAGCATCACAAGCAGAGCCTCATTATCCTGTCAAGATGATGCACACGCACAGGGTGTTGCGTAGACATAAGGGCTTGATTCTACCATTCTGCAGAGCTGTCAATACTAGCGATATGTGTGAACAGAGAAAGAGCAGGAAAATGAAGTTGAGTGATTATTCCCACGCTACATTTATCTACAGCGCTTTCAAAACCCATAAGCAGCACTGCACCAAATAGCGCTGACTGATGCAATGGGAGGCAATCACGTAGAAATTAGATTAGCAGCAGAATTTCAGAGTGGCAAAGGCTTTTTTTTTTTTTCTCCTCCTAAAAATCCATGCAGATTTCATCCCAGAATTTAATTGGGCCGCTTCCCTGTAGCAAGAAGTACCTTGCCGTTATTATCTCAAAGCTCACCAACGTCTACCGTAGTCAGCATTACTGCCTAGGTCACGGCTGGGTTTGAATCGAGTTGGAGATGCGAAATGTTGAGAGACTGGCACTCCGATAGCACAAAGTTCAGCGATACAGAGTGACTGAAATAAGGGAAGATACAGATTTTTTTTTTTTAAAGTCATCTTTCCCAGCCACGAGCTATGTTGTTCTGAGGAGCATTTACCAAAATAAAAGAGCTCATGCTGCCTAATCCCAAATTCTGCAGCTTTCCGGCTGGAAGGCTCCTTCTCCTGGGGGCAGAGTCACAGGCTGTACTAGAGTATAACTGACCGAGTTACTACTGCTGCTCCTGGCATTTACGGGCTTTAGGGCTGTCGTGATTCGGTCCATCATTCGGAGGATACGCTGCATATCCTCAGCACCCTCTGCTTTAAAAAGTCTCACGTTAGACACATTAACAACAGGGTGGAGAAGTTTTCCTTACTCCTTGGCTGTCATAAAATAGAGGCAGAGAGCACTTTGGAATTGTTAATGGATAGGCTGTATTACATATGTGAGAATGAATGTCCCTCTTTATTAAATATTTATTGCACACAGGAAACAATGGAGAGATACCTCAGTGGGACTGGAAGTATAGACTTTTTCTGAAAATTATGGACAAAGGGATGGGCAAAAAATAACCCTCCCAATAAGTCAAAGCAATGGGATCACGGGTGGATCTTCCAATTAGTCAAAGCAATGGGATCACGGGTGGATCTTGCTCCTTCAGAGTCCAGGAGTTAGCGGCAGTTGGGAAAGGATAATACATGTATGGGAGACAACACTGTATTATGAATCAAGACATCTCATTTAACGTTTTTATTACAGTTGCTTTGAAACAGCATAAGAATACATCAAAGAACTGTTGCTTCTTCAGGAAAAAGCAGGAAAAAAAAAAATCACACAAAATGTAGAATTAAAACCGATATGGGCGAGATGAGCGCTGCTCTTAAGAAGAACCAACTAACATGTTAAAAAGGTTCTTTCTTCTTCAGCACCCGGGGCAGGAGGTGGCTGACGCCTTTCATGAGCCTCTACCTTGCAACCACAGGGACTGAGCAGCGGTTCGAGCTCCCTATGCTACCCGCTTTGGCAGAGCATCTTCAGCTGCCCTGGCACGGGGCACTGCCTGTTAGAAGCGCCCGTCCACACCACGGCCGCTCTCAGGGCCACATCCTCAAAAGCGTCACCTCCTGCATTGTCCGTGGAAGGAATTCAGAGGATCCTCTTGTCCTTTCTATTCAGACATACAGCAAACCCCACGCTCTTCACAGATGTTACAGGCCCATTAGCTAGAGAGACTAAAGAAATCAGGATGAGGACGGGAACCCACTGTCCCACTCCTACTCTACACTAACAATGGTGAGATGTTACTTCCCTCACGATTTGTAAACAGCATTTCAACTTCTTTCAAAACTAAGTCTCTTTTCATAAAAAGGCATCAATCTCCTAGCACAGCTCCCCGTCAGCATAAAAAGCCTAGTAGTTTGATTGCTTTTTCTTCAAGATGAATACACCAATAATTACAAGCACACCACTGCAAACCATCTTTTTGCTGAAGGTTATTTTCCTTGCAAGAGTCCACGGAGAAAGAAAAAGGTCTCATTTGAAAAGACAAGAAGGGAGTTAGGCAGAGGCGCAATTCTACTGCTTATGACGACGGCCTTTCCACTTCTGCACCGAATACAAGGAAAAAATAGTTGCTAGAGGCAGAGGGCAGTTATACTTTGTAATGAGCATGCTAAAATAGAGCACTATTATTGTCTTGAGATCTTCTCTGACGCCTACGGATGACCCTTGAAGTATACTGAGTAGCTGACAGAATTTGGCTGCAGTACTCTAAATACAAGCGCTGCAAACTCGAGCTTTCTCGTGTTGCTGCAGCTTCGTTTGAGGTTGCTGTAGCTTTGTTCAAGGTCTTGAGTTTACAAAAAAGCCAGGACATAAGATATGTATCTTTTCCGGCAACTTCTCCTCATGCACCTGTGCCACAACGTGCTCCACACAATCCATTCGATTACAGAGCCGCAAGGCTTTGCGTCCTCTGTGGAAGGAGAGTGCGCAAACCCTGGGTGGCACAGCAGGCAGGAGGAACAGTTTAGGAAGTGGCACGTGGTAATCTCGCCCGCGGCCAGCGGCTACACTTACTATCGCAAACCAAACTCGAGTGTTCGTCCCTCCCCTCGCGATGCCACCGCAGCCAGCCAGGCCCTGAGAAGGCGGCAGAGGCAGGACCGGGGGATCTGCTCTACCCCCCTGGCTTCAAGGTCTTCCGGCAGATTTTCTGCGCTTCAACTCAACACCGAGAACGGCTCAAGTCATCTTTCACCTCAGTTTGTTCCAACAGCCTCTTATAAGCGTCTGCAGCCTGATGACTTCTCCAGATGGACCGAATAACTCAGGTCTACAGCCTCATCAGAACCCACGCAGAAGCAAAGAATGGTGCAAAGGAAAGAAAGGATGTCACACAGACATTACACAGACAGGACAAAATCGTCACTACGACCTATTTAAAAGGCGCAATTACGGCTGTCCAGGTATTTGCACAGAAGCGGTACCTCAAAAGATGACTTTGGAAGCAGCACAAAGCAGAGGCAAACACGTAGGGTGACACAGAAACCTCACATCACATCAACACTTCAGTTAAAAAAAAAAAAAAAAAAAGGCAGCAACAATAACTTAGAGACGGTCTCGGGGACCTCACACTTAATGGTGCGAGTCAGACATTCAGCAGCCAGCAGGTGAGCAAACCAAGGCTTTACACAATTGCAGGAAAGCCGGCGTTGCTGCGCACACCACACAGTCGCGCTCGTGCAGCAAAGCCAAACTGTTAAGACTTCACTGTGCAAAACTATTCCCGTGGTTTCTTAATAGTTTCAGATGGCCATGGTGCGTGAACAGAAGGAATGCGCGGACAATAACTCCTGCTACGTTGCGCAATGTTCCTGCAGACACAAGGCCTTGGATAGATGTTGGAGGAAAACAACACAACACATCAACTTAGGCTGAAGGAGATTTTTGGAGGTCACAGGCCTAACTCCTCGTTCAAAACAGAATTAACTTCAGAGGTAGATCAAGCTGTTCAGTGTCTTTGTACAGCCAATGAAATAAATAAATGGCTTCCCTATTCATTTGAGTAAAGGGACAGGAGCTTTAACATTGCTGGTGAAGTATCTAATTAAGTAGTTATCAACACAAAATCAAGCAACAGTTTCATTAGCACAGCACTTAAACATCCCTTTACTAATAAACCTTTCATAAAATATTTTCACGCTCCTGGGAACACGATTCCCTTGATTCAGGATTTTATCAATTTGATTCGCTTTAGAAAGAGCCTGCTGCCCAAGATGTACCAAACCCACCGCCCAAAGCCCAGTAACCTCCTCAGGGTGCCAGTAACCAGATCCTGCCAGACTCCGATGGGGTGGGAAGCACGTGAGGGTACTTAGCCCTTCTCCGGGACACACAGAGTGCTGTAAATGTACTTTATTCCTGTCACTATCGCTTGCTTTGTTAGCTTACTTCCCCAAGAGAGGTGAATTACCAGTTAAAAAAAGTCTGTTTCATGTATAAAATGAAGTTACTATTTACAAGGAACTAAACTAGAAATGCAGATTTCTACATCTGCAACACCACCATTAAAGAATTTCAAACCCTGGCAGCTTTCCAAGTAGTAATCAAATTCTATCTTCTCTAATAAATACTAAAATCAGGTAAGAATATGAAAAAAACACCACCACAGCCTGGACTGTAATAAATTCTTGCCTTCCCGTTGGCTCTGGCATTCAGCGCATTGCTGTTTCCAAGCCAGTCAGGAAAATCAGCTCGTTCTGGAAGGCGGTTATCAGGGCAGGAAGCTCCTTGGAAGGAAACGCAGGAGGATGTCCTCATGATAAGAGCTGCTACAGCGTTTTCATTGCCTAATCCCACTCCAAGTTTGACAGTTTATTTTCTTAAAACAAACGCTGTAATAAATTTTGGGCTCTTGGCTAAAAATTTAAGTTACTTTACATTAAATTAAGTTGTTAGCAAATATTTTGGGTTTTAGGATCAAATTGTTTCAGCTTTTTTAACTCTTATCAGAGAAATAAGTATTTTCTAGTCTTCCCCGCCTTTTCTGGATGAGCAAACAAGCAATAGAAAACAAGCCATGAAGGAGAACAGTGGCATCAGGATTGCTGTCGTACTCATGGCTGAAGACTCGAGTTGGTTGAAGGAGATGACCCAAACAGCTTTTTGGGGTTTTGTTTGGTTTTGGGGGTTTTTTTGTGGTTGTTTTTATTTTTTTAAATCTTGATACAAAGACAATGGTGCCCACTTTGCTATTTAACACGGTTTTGACTAGCACGCTCTGACGATTAGAAGTGGTGTAACCTGTTTGAACCCCCCAGTAAGGGGGACTTCAGAGCACAGGCCCCACACTTCCTCCAGTCGCTACAATCGTTTTGATCCTGCATCCCCGGCCAAGGATGCCCGACACCCCGGCGTAGCTAGTTTTACAGACAGCAGATCTCATTTCTCTGCTTTTCCATACTTCGATGGAGAGTCTCCCTTTTCTACCTCTCCTTTATAGAAGAGACTGAAGAAAACACGGGAAGGTTTAGGACGAATAGAGAACGGTAAATTGCAAAAATGAAATGCCTTTGATCAGTGACTTGGTTGGTTTCCGACACTGATGTGATTGTTTCTGAGTAAGCCATAAAAATACTTATTTCTGTGGAAGCTCCTCTAAGTAGATTACACTTGCTTCCTCCTGATCTGCCACCACAATGGGCTGAGGGGAATGTTTACCAACAGGAGATTAAATTAGCTCCAGTAGGCACAATGCGGCTGCTGAAAGTAAAAGCAGCCTTGTCTAAGAGTAAGGGGTCAGGTCTCTGCCTCACGCTACGGAGTAAACCCCAAACAAAAGGTTAAATGCTTTATGTTGATCCTAACGTTATTATGAAAAGGAAATCTCATTTAAGATGGAAAAGGTTTCCTTTAATAATGTTTATAATACACTCGGCCTGGTTGCTATGACGATGGAACAACTATTCTCTACAAACAGGCGCTAAGACCCTAAAAATAAACAGGCCGACAAAAATCACGAACACGCAGCTCTGTCAGGCAGGCTGTGCCTGGTGCAGGCTCGTGTTTGTTCTGAATATGATGAAGAAACGCTGATGGGAGATCCCGCACCCCCTGAACGGAGCGCTCGCCTGCAAAGCGACTGCTGTATTTCTCAGGAGCTGCTACTTGAGAACGACACCCCTGGAACCAGGACGTGGGTGTCCCCCCCCACCCACCCACC